>VFFE01007612.1:1698878-1721213 GCA_008921705.1 Burhinus oedicnemus
GAACTGAAGCAATAAAGATATGAAACCACCGGTAAAAGTAATCACACACACAAGACATCTTACAGCATATAATCTCATTCTTATATTTCTTTTGATTCACTGAGATGATGATGAACAGTGAGAGAATACCCAGTCCACCCCAGAGACCAATGGCCCATGAAAGTACTTGGGTTCACACAAGTTGAAAACCTATCAACATCATCCCAATAGCCAAAGGAGATCACCTCCCCAGCCATTTCTCAGAAAGACTACTGTCCTAGAAGATGGTCCAGTTCATTTATTTTTAGATGCTGAAAAAAAAATAATTATTGAAATTAGTAGAAAAGCCGTTCCAAGAACACAGCAAGCGTTCCTATACAAATGGAGCAATCCACCTGCAGCCCGGCTCTGGAGCTTCAAACCTGGTAAGACCCAGTCGTGGAACAACATATGCCCAGATGCTCCATGAATATGATATAGGGATAGAAATATATACCAAGGACCTCTTATGAAATACAAATTCCCACTATAACCTTTTTTTGTTGTTTGGCTTAGGTATTCTAGGCAGTTACTAGGATTTACTTCCATGGATTACCAAACTGAGCAGACACTGCAATTAGACTTTTGCTAATTTAACTGCCTGCTTTCATTAAGCCACTATTTCAATAAGTTATTTTCCAAGCTATAAGGTTTCTGTTAATGGCAGAGAGATATTACTTTGGATTTATGTCAAAATCAATACAGTGGCTTACTTGTCCTCCAACTGCATTGACACAGTCTCTGGGACTCTATTTGCTCGGTAGTTGTAAAAGAGGGACAGTATTCTAATGAATAGGGCCCCAGGGCCAAGCACAGCTTCCCGTGGAAGTGGAGACTTCTTATAGCTGGGTTGAATTTGGTCCAGCATCATTCTCATAGCAAAGCTCTGAACAATTTCTACTTTCTAGTGGATATGTGAAAGAGAATCTTTTCTTTCTGGCTTGGACTCCTAAACGCAGCTGCAGAAGACAGCTTGCTTTTATCCTACTCAGCTGGTATGCCATATAATGTGCCCTGACTCCCACGTCTCCTTCAGTTTTCTTTAGGAGGTAGATATTTCATGCTACGTTTTAGCAAGGAAAGGTACAATTCCACCTACATCCATAATTTCAGTGCACCTGAAAATGGTTGGTTAAATAAGCAGACTTTGATGTGCATTCCAGAAAGACAGCTAATTAAAGTATGTTTACACCGTACTGTGCAATGCAGTGTACAGAGACCCAAGGTAGCTCAGGTACGCGGAACAATACAGCTGGACTAACCCATTCTGACTGCACTGGCCTCTCTGCAGGATCAAAGTAATCAGAGAATAAAGTGCCTACAATTGTAAGAGGTAATAGCGACTGTAGGTGTTGCATGTAACATGAGTAGATTAAAAAAATTCAGAAGTGTTATTTCCAAGTCAGACTCATTTTAAGCTTTTAAAATATCAGTCTAACTGATGAAGTAATCCTGTTATAACCAAGTTACTGAATACTCATAAAGAGCTTTGAAATTCATGGACAGAAGACTGTTTCTTATTTAATAAGACATTAATATCTTGTGAAAGAGAGATTTTAAAATACTAAATGCTGCATGAATGAAGCAGTCCACTGATGATGAGTACTGATGCTGAAATAGCTGTGAAATTATTTTTCTACCATATTTATGAACAGTTTGCGTGCAGCATGTAAAAAATCTGTAATTCTGCTTCACACTGAAAATCTATACATGCCCATATAATTAAGGAGAGTATATTGCCCCCCCCCCTTTTTTTTTAAAAACAGAGCTCAAAAGGGAATTTTCAAGAAAACAGACTGCTTCTACTGACAGTACAGATACAGAAGAATAAACAAGAATTTGTATTTTAGGACTTCCTAGTCTTTTTAGCCATGCTCCAAGGACTACAACATTGGAAGAATAATGCTTGTTAAGCTTTTGGCTATTTACATCATAACGGCTTTTGAAGAGAAATTAGTTTTTCCAGAAAAGTCTTCTCTTTAATAGCTGAAATTATATAAGAAGATTGGCTTACATCAATGGATTCAAAATAGGGTAGATTACCTATGACTGCAGATGCAAAACTGGTTACCAATTAAAAAAGGTCCGACTCTCACAGAGCAATTATTAATCACTTTCCATCAAACTGGTAAAAGATCTTACAGAAGATTATAAAATGGCCTGACTGGACTATTTTATTCAATACTTTTATGGATTATGCCATCAGCAAAGCATCACATACCTGTAAAACCTGCAGCTGACATCAAAGACAAGTGTGAAATATTTCACTTGAAAGATGCTGAATGACAAATACTAAACAAAGAAAATAATGGATTAGGTACAGGGGAAAAAAAAAATACAGGCTGCAAGAGTAGTGGTGTTGATACACTTAACAAGTCTATCTGACACCAATGAGAAAAAAACAAGAAAAAAGAAATCTGAGATTTATTGCAAAGGAAATCTATATAAAACATGGAACAGCACTGGCAAGGCCTAATTAGATTAGCATGTCCGGTTTTAAGCAATGTATTTTAAAGAAAATTTTACATAAAAATTGAGAGTAACAAGAATAATAAAATGTTGGGAAGGCCTAGAAAAGATTGAAGAAACATGCTTGTCAGTCTAAAGAGAGATGAAGGACAGAAGGTGAAAAACTGATGGACCCAAAGGTAGTTTCAATATGCGAAACATTACGAGACAACAATGACCCATGGCTTGACAGGGTTGCTGAAGGGAATATGAGAAGTAGTTTAAATTTGCAGCACAGAAGGTTCAGGGTGGTATCAATAAAATCTCAACCATTACACTCGTGAAAAAACTACAACTACAATATTTATGCAGATTTTAAAGCCATGCAAAATAGTGTAAAAATAGGAATGACCTTGAAGCAATTCTGACTCAAGAGATTTGACTAGATCACTGGTTTCAAGCTGTTGTCTGTGGATACAGGACCTGAATATCCCCTGACTCCTTCTGTGGAGTCCGAAAGACAACAGAAGCAGGTTTGCCTTCACAATAACAAGGGTTCACAACCTGCTGGGGGTCAAGGATGAAATGACAGCTTAATAATCCAGTGTCTAGAAAAAAAGGAAAAAAAAACCAAACAAGCAAACAAACAAAAAAAAGAAAGAGAATGACCAGAGCAGTCAAAGATTTAGCTTTTCCTTTTGTGTATTATATATCTAAACTACAATGTTTTGTATCCTAAAGAATAAAGAGAGCAGCGGATATCTGACTACTTCCAAATGCTGATATCACAGAGACATTCTTAATAAAGAAGCTGAGGTCTGGCTGATCTGTCAAAGATCTGAGTTTGCATTTGGCATGCTCTTCCTCAGATTTCCACGGACTGAGGGACAGTACAAAAGTGACTCAATTATGCTATGGTATTTTTTAATTTGTATAAAATACATTCTGGAAGGGCAGCTCGTTCTCAAGAGGTTGTTTACTGCAAAGAGAAGCTGCAGATCTTAACCCTAATGTGGAAAACATCTCCAGTGCCTGTGTCAACTTCACCTCTCCAAACTCCTGGAATGAAGGGAACCTTACTGAGATGGGTAGGTTTCTCTAGATTTAAAATTTTAGTTGGTACTAAGAAGGTTCAAAGAGTGCTTTTTGATGAAATAGTTTGGGATAGCCAATAGCTAAAGAAAAATAAGCAATTTGGAATGACACACAACCTTAAAAAAGCCGTATCCTTAAGCCAAAGGTAGCAGAGAAATCTGAAACCTCAGATAACAGGGACAGCAATAGGCTCAGAATCCTATTCAAACTCAGGGCAGGGAAATGGAAAACCCAAGCATGCATACAAAATGGCAGAGGCTAAAAATAATCCAGTGAAACTGGAATATCTTAAAATCTTTAAATTAATAAACTAACATAATTAGTAGGATAATACTGACATAATTGGATAGAATATACTCTTTACCAGGTAGAAAGAATACAGAAATAAGATGGTCATAACAGTGGGGGAAAAAACATGCTATAAGCTACGGAAAGCTTAAAGACAGATCAGATTAACAAGTTAATAGCGTTAACATGAATTAAAGGATTCTTTGGATTGAAATTCCAGGTTTAAGTAGTGGTGAGTACAGTTGCCAGGACTCCCTAACTGACCGTTCAGCCCGAAGATGCAATAACCATGACATGGTAACAGAGATTAAACAGATGCTAGGGAAAGAAGCACAGTAATAATGACATATTTTAGTCACCTCCTTGTAGTAGACTGCAAATCTCATGCTAAGATGTGATGAAAACAGCAGTTTTACACGATGTGCTTGTACCATGAAGCAGTTATGTTAGAGAGTCACATGAAAAAAAGCCAATTAAGCAGTGCAGGAAACTTGATTTTAAGATATTTTTTCTAAGGATACACATTTTAACAATGACCATAGTGCAGTATAAATCAACATCATTGAGGAAGCAAAGCAAGCCGTAAAAACATATACTACAATGATCTCAGTCTTAAAACAGGAGGGCTATATTAAGTAAAGAAGATTTTAAAAAGGAACAGAAAGTGAGCACCAAAGGGTAAAGCTTTTCCAAATGCAGGAACACTTCAAAGGCACCATGTAGGAGAAATAGAATGCCTGCCAGCTATTAAAAGAAGACTTTAAAGAGACAAGAAGGAAGTGAGCACAGTTGAACAGTATATAAACAGAAACTATTAGAAATAAGGAACTATTCTTCAAAGAGCTGAAGTTGCATCCAAATGTGAAAAATACAAAGAACCAAATTCTAGCAGACAAAATAAATACTGCAGTAAGGGAGCCCCCCCCCGCTTACCCCCTCCAAAAAAAAAAAAAAGGTAAGGAGCAAATCACATAAGGTATAAAACCTGACACTTGTCTTTTGTCAAAAACCACAGGGGCAGAAAGAATACCAGACAGTGTGTAGGCCAACAGATGATCAAGGAATGAAAAGAGAACATCGATGAGGTTTTTTTAAACACACATTCATTATGGAGGAGCTTGGGTGGCTCCCATGCCAGAACCTTGCTTTATGGGTAACGTGACAAAATATCACCCTCAAAGTGAAATGTCAGGAGACTAAAGAGTCAAATAAGTAGTAGGAGAATGGTTGGACCAGATGGTAGTCATCCAATAGATCTAAAGCTCAACCACAGTGCAAAAACTCTTGCCTATTATTGCCTCAATATGACAGAAATCGAATGTATCAAATATGATGTCAACTTTCAAAAGATGCTTCAGGGGAGATCTGGGGAACTACAGGTCAACCAGCCAGACATTTGTATGGTTAGAAGTTTCAAGCAGTAGAAACTATAATAAACAAAACAACGAGTAGGCACTTGGATAAGCACTATATATTGCAGCAGAGCAGAAAACACAGCTTTCTGTACAGGTAAATTACAATGACAAAACCTCCAGAATATTTCTGAGGTGACAATCATGCGAAGGAGCAAAGCTTGGTTGATGTTGGATACCTTTACCAAACCAAGTTAGACGGATTACAGGGTGCCTCAAAGACACTTAAAAAACCCACAGGTCTTTACATGGTCAATTGATTAAAAGTTATTAAAACACTGGCAAGAATAAATGGCTGGTTTCCACAACACAGGAAAGTTGCTGGAGGATCCATGCTCAGGCCCATGCTGCTCAACATACGGATAAGCGATCTGGAAAGAGGGAGCAAGTAGCTTTTACAAAGTTATTCAAAGTGATAGAGAAACATGCAATATTAAGAATTCTTAGAAACTGAAGGGAAAAAGCCTCTCACTTTACTAAGCCACAGAAGAAATTAAGGGTGAGATTACATGTTAAAAGCTGTGCACTGCTTTGCTGTTCATCTTGGGAGTGATACAGTGGAACTAGCAGAGACATAGAAGAGAAACAAACACAGCCATAGGCGGGGAGAGGCTGCAACAGAGGAACAAGAAGATTGACCAGATCTTATCATGTGGAAAAAAGCAGACTGAAATGAAGTTATGTCAAAGATCTATAAAATTAGGAACGACACAGAAACGGTGCATAAGAAATGACTGCTCATTGTGTCTTCCAACACAAGAGACTAGGGGATATCAAGTCAGACTAGAAGGCTTTTAAGTTCCACAAGTTCAAAACAGAGGTACTTCCTCACACAAGGTGCTGATAAGCTGCAGAACTGCCTGCAACAAGTCATTACATACACAGAAAAGTTATACAGGTTCAAGAAGCAGCTGGACAAATTTGTCAAAAACAAAACCCAAACAAAACCAACAAATTAACTGAAAATTAATAGAGACCTTGCCCTTGGTTGAGAGACTGCATACTGAAAAAAAGTATTCAGACGTATCACTATTCACTTGCTTCTTTCTTCTACATCTCACTAGGTACTCATTGCTGCCCGCCTGTCTAATAGGATAAGGGGCTGGAAGGACCCTCTGTCAATGACAGCATGGATGTTCTGAGCTACCCAAGCATCACAAGGAAAAAGTACTTTTGACAGTAAATATTTACAGCAAGAGAAGTCGATGAGAAAGACTGTTTGCAAAAAAATACTTGGGTTTTGATTGAGATTAATAGATAGGTTTCTCACTGAATATATATATTAACTTTCAAGATGATATCATAGAATGGCTTAGGTTGGAAGGGACCTTAAAGATCATCTAGTTCCAACCCCCCTGTCATGGCCAGGGACACCTTCCACTAGACTAGGTTATACATAAAGCTTTTTTTTTTTTTTTTTAAACTCTGCAGCAGTTGAGCTGTTTTGGATACATGAGATCATTTACCACTCCCCCATCTTGTACCACACTTGTCCTTCATTTATAATCACTGCTATTCTACATGCTAGCCATTGCAGATTTGTTTGAGACCTCCTGCCTTAGCACAATGGTGCTAAACAGCCTAACAGAGGCCAGAGGTCTCAAGATCTGCAGCTTTTAACTATGAGGTTTACTCTCTGTTCTTCCAATACGTTATGACTTAGTCATTAAAAACATGTATGACTTAGATTTATGCCTAGCAATTATACCTGCGTTTTTATACTTGGTCTTTTCCAAGAAGATATTTATCATCTCCTTCTAAATGGAAAAAAAGAATATTGAATTTTTTAATAGACAACTTTTTGACAACTTACAGGAGTGCTGTTTTTAATAGACCTTCTCGTGAGCCAGGATATCATGCTCATTTACTGCATCTTCTAGCTTGAACTTCAGCTTCTCAGTGCCTGTTCTTGCATTTTAAATTGCCTATCTCAACCTTTTCATAGCTTCACCGTATCCAGATCGTTATCTATTGAACATTTCTAGAAAGCTGAATATGATAGCTGCACAGTTACCAATGTTACCAGTCTTAAAAATATATTTTTATACTCTCTTGTAATACAGCTTTCAAGGCAGTTGCTGTACACTGATGATGTAAAGCAATAGCAGGAGCTTTGAGTAGACTTACTAGTCCTATCTTCCCCCAAACAAAACTTCAGGAACAAAAAAAACCCCAAAACCAAATACTATATGCCTACAGACTCTTTTTTCCAATACCTATTTTACCGATACACGCACAAAAATGCACAACCCATGCAATGCAATATTTAATTTCACAGAGCAAAATCTAGGCTCCTATCTGTATTGTCCGTTGAGTTCTAACATCAAAATTGCAGTCAAGTAAGTTAAAGTTATGCTATGGAACTAGACATCCATTTCTTAATATTGGCATTTTGCTTATACTCCACATCCTAATAACTTGGTGAAAAGCACCTATTAGCTAAAACTGTGCAAAAGAAAAGAAAAAATGTCTTAAATATATTTCAGTTTTTAACATTTACAAGAAAAACTCTAATAAAACTGAAATATGAAGAGAAACCGAGGATGTTACAGTCTCTGATTTTAGGTATTTTTTCTTCCAGGTTGAACTGTAATACGTGGCTCCCACAGATTTAGCAATGAAGTCCCAATCTCGTCCATCACAGAATGCAGTAAGTGAATTTACGCAGGCATAAAGCCCTAATCAATTTAAGGGAACTTGTGTGTAGGGAGGTGATTGAGGCATGACAGTTCAAAGGGAGTAGTATTTTGAACGTAAATAGGAATAAAGACGCAAGCCTGTTGTGCAAGAAGTTGAGTGACACTAAGTTTACACAGGAAGTATCAGAACTTGCCTAATACACTGAATTTGAAGAATATAAAGTGATACTTCATCTGAAAACAAAGATTCATATTTGCAAGACAAGCACTTGCAGTCAAATTTAAAACAGAAATGAAAGCTTACAATGAAACACAGAAGAAAAATTAACCACTGTTATATGTAAATACATGGCAGTTTTGTTCTTTCAAACATGTCCAAAAAATGCTTAGAATCCATAGTCTTTCCACGTTTTCCCTATTAAAAAAAAAAAAATAAATTTTCCTTACAATCTATAAAGTCTATTTGAAACTTAAGCCTCTTCAGAATTCAAATGTTTCAGTTTTCAAATGCAACTATTTACAAATGAAAACGTTTTTCAAGATAAGAAAGCAGCAACTATAATGACCACCAATATAGAATTCTTTGGGTCCGCCTTTGCCAAGAATATTTTAGTAATGTATTTCCACTTTCTTCGATTCCTGTTAATTCAGCCTGTACCCAGAGGCAACCACTTTGAAGAACCTGACAACTCAGTACAGCTTCCTTCTGGTTTTGAGAGTTACCTTTAGTTAGAATCACATGAAAGAATCTATTTGCATATCAGATCTACAGTTATTTGTCATATTAAAAGTGTGAAATTTTGATTTGTGTTTTCTACACTGATGCAACTAATGGAAGGACTAATTAAGAAGGGTTTGGTCATACACTTGGTTACTGTTTCAAAGGGAATTACAAAATGAGATTTCCCAAATAAATACTATGATCTCCAGCTGTATGGATTCTCATTCAAAGACCTTTCCCAATTTTAGTAAGTCAGTTAAAAAGCAATTCACAGAACTTGCAGTCCTATTAACTGTTCTACAGAGAACAACTTATTTGGTCCAACCTGGGCATAATAAAAGCGGAGGTGAATTCTACTGTTAAGGACTTACCGTAGGTTGCAAATGTTCTTCGTTGTTGTTCAAACATGAAATCATTGATGTGAGCTGGTTCTGCATATCCAGAAAGCATATTTCTAGGTGCAGCCATTTGTTGAGTCCTAAATGGGTTTTCTGGTCCAAACTACATCAATAATGTTAAAACAAAGTATATCAGAATTACTAATTTCTTATTTATACGTCTGTACTTTTTCAGGAAAAAACACAGGAAAAAAAAGACTTGTCTTTCAAAACCTGTAACAGAAAATTACTTTCAACTTTATATTTCTTTATGCCTACTGAATAAGCTTCTTGGTCTGTTATTTTACACAGCAATTGCTTTCTAGAGCTCGTTTCATCATTGAACTTTCTAGCCTGTATTACCGGTACAGAAGACAAATCAATATCACCTACTTGACACAAACCACTGCCATTCAGTATGTGATCAGTACAAGCATTCAGAAGACAAAACCACAGCATACTACCCCTTGTAAGGGGGAGATACCAAGAAAAAGATATCAGCTCCTACTAAACTCATGTACTTAATACAGAAATTACACTGCCAACAATACTTTTGTGCATTTAAAAAGCAACTGAGGACTTGCTGTATTATTCCAGGAAATACACTTAAAAAACCCTGTCTTGCTTTTCTTCTTACGAGATGACAAATGCTAGTCTTCCTGACCATACCATGGTTAGGGAAAAGAACAGTGAATACAAACAAATGCAATACACTGAGACTAATAAACAACTGAATTTAATTGTAACCCCTATGCTTGTCAGACATATTTGCAGACACCTGAGACTGTCCCACATTAAGCTTCCCTAACTAACACACATACACAAGGTAATGCTGTAGTAAGTTTTAATCAGTATTTTTGCTCACACACTTCATGGCTTTGGTACGTTGCAAAATGCAAGCTTGCTATGAAAAGGCCAATTTATGTGGTTCCACAAAAGGTTTTCTAAACATAAAGCATAACTAATGTAGAAATTGCAGATCGATGCAGCCTTCGTCTACCTAGAATGCTAACCCCTGGTCTAACAGAAGACAAATTGTACAAAGAAATTAAATACTGAAAAAAGTTAAACGAACAGCTATTTTCATCTTTCAGATAGCCTGTCAGTTATAATAAAATAGAAAGTGGTTCACATGGCACCAGGCAGTCCAAATTCAGCCTGAAATGTTTTTTCACTATACACATTTAGCATAACTTAAGTTGCTAAAGTACTTAACACTGATGTGAATAATTGTACTGAAGGTACTTGGATTTTAATTTTAAATCCTTCTCTTAAAAGCCATATATCCACAAGACTTACAACCATTCATTTTGCTTTAAGTAGCACGATGAGTAAATAGCAAAAATGTGAAAACTGTAAGAAACTACTTTAATGCAGTTCATGTTTTACTCAACATCTTTATAATGCTATTTTCCTAGCTTGATTTTTAATTTCCGTAGCTATAATTCTGATAAACACATTAGGATTCTTCTTAGAACAGCTTTATGCAGAGCATTAAAATTCAAGCATTAAAAATACCGACACACCTGTGTAGAATCTTTTTTTTTCAATTTGCCCAAACTAAATTACAAAATACAGCAAGCATCCTAAGAAGATATGTTTTATATAAATTTCACATGAGATTTACAGAACCTCAGCCCTTTAAGCCAAAGGCATTTCTGCTCTAAAGATCAATATTGTTTCTTACCTCAGGTGCAAACATGGTTTCATAAGTAGGATTGTATTGAACTTCCTTGATAGCAGGATCAAGGTGGACTCCTGTTTCCACATCTTCCTGAAATAAAATAAACATGTTAATAAATAATTTTTCACATATGGGCTTTTAAATATATGGCATTACCCCATTTCAGACCAAATTAGGGCTGTGAAGTTGAAACTTTCAGCACTATGAAAGGAGAAGAGTAGCTTGGACAAAGTTTCTGTTTTTAAAAACATTGATTGCAAAATAATTGTCAGGCCCTCACTAAGAAATTCATCTAAGATTGAATTTTTTTGAGGGTGTTTGAAAACCAGACCGTATAAGGACCAGCCAATTAAAATGGTCGCTAATTTAATATAAAAGTGTGAAAACTAGAGTTCTACAAAAAGTAGAATGCAGAAGTCACAACTGACTGTTTTGAAAGATAGTTGGGAAAAAAATTAGACATCAGTGCAAACATACATATAAAAATGAGTTTCAGAGAATCCAACAATTCCTTAGCTCCAAGTTTTTACCAAAAGGTATAAACGTAATTCAGCTTCAGTATTTAAGCACATTTCCAAGCCTGTTGTGACAAAAACTTAACTCGATAGATGAAAACACAAAGGGGCTAACCAAAACAATAACTCCTCAAGCAACTCAAAGGGAAAAACTCAGAAGGGCATATGCAGCCCCCCCGCTCCGCCCCCTTAAGGGCTCAGTTAATGAAGGAGAACGTTATGTTCCAGTATTATTACTGGTATTGCTTCCTGCATCTTTATTCTAGAATAAATGCATTTGAAAGGGATTTACAATGGGCTAGTATATTGATAATATCCTTAGTAATTATACTGGAAAAGGTACCTCAGCATCAGTGTTTAATCAGTGCTCACCTACAACAGGATCCAAAAGCATCTGCAACTCACAGAACGAAGTGGCACAATAGATTGAATTTTAGCAGTCACTTCATTAATAGAAATTACCTCAAACAAACTCAATCATGCTTTGTATTATAGTATCTTGAAAGAGCAAAATGGCACGTTCTTTACTTATTTAATATTGTTAGCTATTCTCTGACATGCCGTGCCCAGAAGCTTTTTGCCTCCCCAATTCAACAGCAGGTCAGTTACAAACAAATTTGCTTAGGCATGCAAGACTTAAACGGTTTTAAAACCTGCTTTACTAGAACACAGAAAAGAAAAACAGTACCTAAAGATCTTTGGCTTGTTACCTGATTATATTTGGTTAAAACTGCTCAAAAAAAAAAAAGTGTGTTTATTTTTTTAAAAGAGAATGACACCAGCAATCCCATCAATTGTTTTTCTACTAAGACAACTGTCTTAGTAGAATTGTTAAACCCAACTAGAAAGCTTTACTCTTACTGTTTATCATTTATTTTAACAGGCAGGTCCAGCCATTGCACTGCTCTTGCTTGAGCCCTCAGCACTGCCAATTCTCAGCCTGACCTCATTTCTCTCATCACACGACCTTTCCAATTCACTGGGCTTGGATGACAACGGCTACCGGTACGTTCACAGCCCTGACTTTCATACACTATGAACTTGCCTGGGAACAGCACAGCAGGCCTAATCCAGTCATTCAGCAACAAAAACAGACGCTTCCCATCCCCAGCTAAAATAGGAGCATATCAAAACCGTTTCCTAACCTGTTATTACCTACACACTTATAATGCCTTTAACAGCTCCATGACCTGGGGGCATTTTTCATAGACGTTTTCAAGTCACATCATACAGCTTGCTCTGCCAACTAGACTTCACATCTTATCCACTAACCTTATAATTTGAGAAAATAAAAATTAATATCATTGATAATATGGCAAAATATATCTGATCAACTGTCAGTAACATTTAAACAGTTATCAGTTTACTTGAAATTAAGACACAGGTTTTTTTCCTGCTCTTTAAACTGAAAGAGTGAGAAAAATCCAGTTTTGCAAAAATGCCAAGAATTTTTCAGTTCTGCTATTTTTCCTCCTCTTTTCTCCCTGTTAAGTCCTATTATATGCTGCTCGGCAATTGAGAAAAGAAACAGATTGTGCCATGAAAGCTGATCCTCTGCTGGACGATTATAGCAATTCTGGTTCTACTTCGCTGCTGGTGGAACAGTGCTGAGTCACTTGGAAGCCACACAGTATGTTCACTCCTAGACCACCACAGGCATAGTCCTTCTGTGTGAAAACCACCGAGCCTTGAAATTGAAGCACATGTTATATTTATCAGAGCTACATTCCCCAAGACCTCCAGCCTTATTCACGCTTTCATATATTTGGGCATCAAACGATGCTCTGTTAATATGCTGCTGAAGCACATAATGGTTATCTTTTCGCTATGCCATTTTGCTTTAAACTATATAATAATTTGAACATGTCCCAACTCCCCACTTTACCTTCTCAGTATCTTAAAGACTCAAAATCTTGATAGGGAAATAAAGTATTGACACAACATATTCTGAAATGTTATTCTACAGCAAGAGTTCAAATTGCAGCAGACAAATTATCCTTTGGTCAACATCCAATAAATGCCATTTTGTACAGCATTACAAGACTTTGGTAGGTAGCAGAAACATTAAAAATATTTACGTAGTCCATCAATCATTTCACAAATTGGCAACCTATCCGCATTGGGGCCTTTTTTTCTTTTTTTTTTTGAGAGGAAAGAACTCATCAGCAACCTCTGCACATGGTGAAGATCACTGGGTTACAACCACATACATCACCAGAAAACCATTTCAGCAGAACTCATCTTTCTAAGGCCCAGAAAGCAAAAAAAGTAAACATACAAGTCTTACACCTCTGCCCCTTTATGCTGGCAACAGCCAACAGAACTTACCTGCGTGCATTCTAGATACATGTGCCATAGCTACAGCGAACAGGGAAGGGATCACAGGAGCAGCAGTCTGGCAGAGCTGTGACTAAGATAAGGTAATCTAAGGGATCACATCCCTCTGCTGTGCTGTGGTTTTTCCTTTGGTCACACACAACATGTCTTGATTTATCTAAAAGCCTAAGGTGAGCAATTCATCATGTAGCTTAAGTCCCAAATGTGACACAAGTGGCTCTGTGGGATGGAAGACTATCAGTTGCTAGGCTGAAAGAGGAGGGCACCTGTGAATTCAATGATGGGCTAAGTATTACCCTAGGTCACTTCCCACCCACAAAAGCACAGGAATCATAACAAGTGGGCTCAAGAAGCTGTCAATTTACACAGATACAGTGTTCCTCCAGAGAAAGCTAAAAGTTCACCTGTAGGACTGGCAGGGAAGCAGCTTATGTTTGCTGCAACTCAGAATTTGTATCAATATGGGCTTTATGGCATGCCATAATATCATGAAAGGTGACATATCCCATATAACCTGGAAAAGAAGAATTAAGGTTTTAGGAAGTTACGTTTCACTGAATATGGCTTTCTTGGAAGACATAATACCATGAAACTGCAAACTTCAGCTCTCCATGTCACCTCTCTGCTTTTCTCGGAGCTGGTAACAACCTTCCCACTGAAATACAGCGGCTGCATTGGGCATCACGTATCAAGTGAGACAAATGCTACTGAAAAGGGTCCAAAAAGAGAAAATCATGAATGATCAGAGGTCTAAGAAAATATGACCTGTACAGAAAAATTGAACAACCTAATTCAGCCTAAAAAAGATTCATATTATACAACAAGCAGAAATAAGGACAGCCAAACACTGAAATTTCTCAGTCTACAGATCCACTGAAGTTTGGTAAACAGGTTAAATGAGTGCCTGTCCAGACAGACACAGGTATCACTTGATGCAAGACAAAAAAGAAGCAGATGATGTCTTATCACCAAACTACTTGGTGTGTTGGGCTGGGTTTTTGTTTGTTTTTCAAACCGATGTGATGTCTACTTAATTGCAGTATCAGGTTGATTTACAGTTCAGATATGATTTGATTAGGTAAAAAAGTTCTTTGATACTTAAATGGTCTCGTTTTGCCTCTTTCATCCTACAATACAGCATCACACTATCATAGGGGAACGGCACGCAGGGCCGTACTCTGTAGCATTAGCATTTCCTAAGGAATCTGCCTTGAGATATAAAGAAGCTTTCAATGCTAAGTATAGACAAGCAGGTACTTCACTGTAACTCCCTAGAGATCACAGAATGTCTAGCTCCTATCAAGGTGTGCTGCTTTAGTCCTACCATAAAGGCCTTTGGGCCAGTTAAAAGTCAGCATAGGAAAGAGCACAGGAAATAAAAGAGATTTTAGACTATAAATACAGTAAATCTGATTAGCTTTCCTTCTTACGGATTCCTTAAACATGCCACAGTCCAGTTTTTCTTCAGAAAAACCCTACCTGAATGCCATAAATCAAAACCATTACAATCTATTAAAAGTACTTGATTTATAGAATGCAAAATAGTTCAATAATTAATAAAAAAATCTGAAAAAAGCTTGCTAGAGGTTTTCTTTTGTATGTATGCCAGACACAATTAAAGTTTTGAATTAAACACAGGCCAAATTCCTGTAATAGGCATCAAAGCAAAACCTTAAATAAAAGAAACAAGCTGCAGCATGGACTGCAACACTGGATGCTAACTCTGTTTCTTAGAATATAATGTTGTTTATGTTTGGGCATCTCACAATCCTTTTAATCCACAGTATTTTTAAATTTCAGCCAAATTCTGTAATCCCCGCTGTGCTAATACGTGGCTACCTGTAAGTTTAATGAGAGATGTTTATGCATTTTGAAGCAGAATTCGACACTTAAATCTCAATTGTTTGTCTAAACACGAAGTTTGCTAGAACAAAGCAAAGGTCAGAGTTTTCCAGTTTCATACCATGCAAGCACAGAGTTGTGATGTCTATACGGGTTTTTTTTCTGGACATTTTAGATAATAAACCTACAATGTTCCCTTCTCCCCAGGTAAATTCATTACTAATTAGCCAAAGAGCTAAAAAGGGCAGGTTGCTTTGCATAAAATTTCATTAGTTTTAATTATCCATTAAATTAAAACAGGGTAAATTAAGACCCCATCCCATGAGCCACAGAGGCTTAAGCAATTTGTCACTTACCAATTCTTGCATAAACCACTTGGGCTGTCAAATACGCAGTGTTATCTCACTCTAAAGATCTTCAGATTTATTACCAAGAGATTAATGGCATTTACAGTGAAGTCCCAACATTAAGATTTGGTTGTTATCAGCTTTTAGTCATTCTACCCATTCATACACTCTTAACAGCAAATGCCCATCCCACTAACTTCAATAGAATAAAAATAAACCAGCAAGAAAAGCATGTTACTAAGCTAGATTCCCAGCATCTTGCAGGGTGACAAGTTCTAACCATTTATTCTCTACAAGATATTTTGTGTCAAAGAAAGCAGGAAACCCCACCATGTTAAAAGAACCCAAAACATTCCTAACAAATAACACCTCCCAAGTCCCTAATGTTAATCACTGCTACAGAATGGTCACACGCTGACTTTCTATCTTTCCTCTCTCCATAGCTGGGCAGTGATTAGGTTGTAAAGACCATTAAGAAATGTGACTGAAGTCTATTTCTTCCCCTGAAGTAGTATTTTTCCGGACAGCTGCATAGTGCCAAAGGTAAACTTGACTCAATAGAGAAATAGACCTGAGACTTCCAACCCCTTCCTACATTAAAGACAACACAAACACTCCAGCTCCTGTACTGGGCCAGGCCAACCTAGTTGGTCTCAACCCAGTTGAGTATCCTCTCCTCAAAATCACTGAAGGAGGCACTGTAGATAAATATTGTAAAATCTGCTCCCATCCAAGTCTCGCCCTGAACTGATGGAGATCAAACAGTAAATATTCTCTCCAAAAGCAAAGCTTATAGCTGCAACATTTCCTGTTAAAGCGATTTCTTCACAGAATGTGCGATTTCCTGAATTTTCTTCAGCATTTTTAATTCAATAGTGAAAGTAAATACTTTGTGAGCAATCTTAGGGCGATTTTTTTTCAAATCAGTAAAAGCTGTAGGAAAATTAATTATAATTGGTTTTGATGATGTCTAGCAAAATACAACATAGAAAGAATCCTAAAATAAGAGGTTTAGAGTGAAAAAAAGGAAACCGCTATGTTACAGGATTTGAAACACATGCTGGCCTCTACTTTCAAATCAAAGCCATCATTATTAAAACACTGAACAAACATTCATAATGCACTGGTGTTAAGGACCAAGTAAATGAGCATCTGTATTTGACTTTTTCATTTTATCTTCTTAGTTAGCCCAATTCACTCCACACATAAAAGCCACCACTAACAAACACACCTTACTTAGCCAGTTTCTGGATAGCTAACAGCAAAGGAGCTCTAGATCTATTACTTAAACATATTCTGGGTTTCCTCTCACTGTATTAACCGTAGTTAATCAGTACACAAAACCAACTGCTTTAAGAGCGTAAGAGATGAAGAGCCTGCCTAGCCCAGTCTCATGAGCACTCCCACGCTGGGGAGGAGATCTCTATGGCCAATTCATACCTAGTGCCTCAAGTTCTCAACAGGTTCATACTGCACAATAATCAGAGTCAACACAACTGTCCTGGAGCTACCCATTCTGCAGCAAGATGCTCTTACAGAGCAGAAAGGCCTAAGGCCTTACTTCAGCTGGGCTCTATTTCTCCTTAAAGTAGGCTGGAGCAACAGAAAACAAGAGCCTCTGCTTGCATGAGGCCTGACTAGTAGCAGAAAGCACTGGTGTTCCTGTATGGGAGGGAGGAAGGGAGATAAGCCTCCCTTCCTCTGGAAGCCACATGTGTGGCTCATAGGAGACATCACAAAGACAAAAATGTTGTACCCACTATTGACTTTAACAGCCTTAAATCTCACCATGAAGCTGATTAAGGCAAAAACACTCAGAGAAAACCAGTACCAAAGCACCAGGATGGTGTGTGCTTAGCCAGTACAGTTACCACAGAGGGAGATGGGATGGATGAGCTATGCTTTGCAAAGATCTGCTTCTACCATGACCGGAGGAACCTACTGTATCTTAGAGACAAAAAAGGGAACAGGATTTTATTTTTTCCGTACAGAAAATACAACTACCAGCAGGAAGCTGAGAAGAGCCGCATCGATGTCAACAAGTCAATGAATCAACACAAATCCTTGCAGAAGTCACAGGACCTGACTTTTCTCTAAATGAAAGTCTGCTCATGATGGAATGGACTAGTAGAAGTACTGAACCTCCACTCTCACAGTGCAAGTGCTGAGGACACCACAAAACTACTCCATATGTCCTGCCCCTCGTGACGACCACTGCTGGGGGGAAGACATTTCCTAGAGCTGGCTGTTGGCAAGAAGGCTCACTTCCCTTTGTGGAACAGCCTCTATCAACAACACTGTCATGCTTACCTGCCACCTGACGTATTTGGAGTAAGAAAATACCTTGATTAACCTATCCACTCTCCCCACAAAAAAAACCATCAACCTTACGATAACTTGATGACTAGAGGACAGTAAGAACAGGGCAAGCATATGTGATACTACTTCTGCACTCTCCCAACAGCCAAATATTTTCGGGTCATAAGACTCTGCGAGCTTGAAGAAATTTGTGTATTTACTGACATCTTTTCCTTCAATGGATCTCTTCCAAGTACTTGTCCAGACTCCCCTTGTAACAGCGTAAGCTTCTTGCATACACAATATTTCTTGGCACGGGAATAGCCCTACTACATGCTGCACAAAGAACTGCATCCTTTTGTTTGTTTTGAACCCAGCTCCTACTAGTTAGCTTATAGTTGCTGTACTGGAAGAGGCACTAAGTATTTAACCCCCTATCCATGGCGTTTAATAATTTTGTAGGTCTCTGTCATACTTTCCACCTCAGTTACCTCTCTTTCAGTTTTGGCCTCCTCAATAATTCCTCATAGAGAAGCAGGACCCTTCTTCAGCCCTGCTGCCCTTCTCGAACTTTTTGCAGTTATAATGCATCCTTTTCTGGATGAAGGGACCAGAAGTGCACATTTTCTTCCTCAGGTATTGTAATGTTTTCAGCACTTTAGTGATGCCACAAATAGTAGTAGAATCATGCACTTTCATCTAATTGGCTTTCCAATTTAAAATTCAAGCAGAAGTATTGCTGGATTGAAGTAACTGATAATTATAACTCAATGTTATTTATTAGAAGTAATTTAACATCAAGATCAGCAATAGGCCTATTTTAACAAGCAGACTGTAAGAAGAGGGTGTAACAAAAGCCATCCCCTCAAACTTTTAAAACACAATTACAAATCATTAGTACAGTTTTCAACTATTTTCACAGAAATATGATTTGATGTATTTATGATGTACTTTGAGGCAAGGATTCAGCAGATTTCTGTAGAATAAAGAAATACATCTTGGAGTAACATCTTAGGGCTATATTTGATACCCACATTTAAGTAACAACAAAAGACCCAAATGCTGTAGCTGAGTGTGCTAACAATTATGCCTTGCTAATAGAGTGGGGAACTTATTCCTCTCTAAAGTACACCTAAGTCTAACATCCGTGCAAGTTAACAGGTGAAAATTCTGAACCAGAAACAGGTAGAACGATCAGAGCTAGGATGCAGAACACCAACCACGTAAGATTTACATTCTCAACTGCCAAAAATGCACTTGTGTGCAGCTGTCATTTATACTTACTGCATGGGTAACCCTTCCAGCCTCCCCTCTTACCATCATCTTTTCTTATCCATTCCTGGTCCCTTGTGTAATATACAACCATGCACTTAAGAGTAGTTGATCCTTATTCATGTCAAAACAACATTTGCACAAGTCAAGCAAGACTAATGAACTGTATCTCTGCTTCCCTCCCCACTCAGCTTCCTGCTTCTCCAATCCTGTACTTAAAGAATTCTTGTGACCTACACTCAAACATCATGTCTTTTACATTTGTTCAGGAAGGGCTTTCTAATCCTAAAGAATTAGGGTAAATACCTGAGGGGGTGACTGGCAAACTTTCACTGCTGATTGGTGGGACGCTATCATTTTTAGACATGGAAGGTGCTGAGAGCACGTTGTCTATGAGACCAGCACTTCTTTCTTGAACTGCAAAAGTCCAAAAAGAAAGCCTGATATCACTCTACAAGGAAATGATCTGTTACTCCTCAAAGAAGGCTGTGGTGCTAAAAGAAGCTCCAGTGTACTGTGCATTCAGAAAGTCTCAGCTTGAAGTCGTTGATCTTTTCAGTTATATGCATCTCATCTGTGATCTCAAAGATGATAGACAACATTTTAATGAAACACCTTGGTACTCAGAAACCTCACTTCCTTTTCATCTTGGTTAGCAGAATGCCTGTGACAGAGACAGTCCTAGTTGCACTGGTGGATACCCTTTTCAGGTCATAGCCTGGCAAAGAGCTTTGAACAATGTGCTGCTGATGCCTCACTTCTTCCTACTCTGGCACTGGGTGCTTACCTGTGCTGGCACAGCATTTGTGCAGCTACTTTGCAAACCAGATCAAGGAACAGATCCAAGGACAAGTAACTCCACCAGAATTATTTTTTTAAAAAATTCAGATCGGTTCCCTGATGTCAGCCACCAAGCAACTGCATAAACCTTTGTGCTGGCATGGCAAAGGGAAAACCTGTTGCTACAGCCTTAAGAGTGGTGAAGAGCACAGCCAATGCTACTTGCCACTTATCATCATTCACACTCAAAAGACATCACAGATGTTAATTAGCATTCCTTTTAAAGCCTGTACAAGACAGTCTGCCAGAGGCTGTAATTCAAGAAGTTAGATATTTCTAAGACTCTAAGAAAATGCATATCCAGTCAGTATGTACAATCTAACATGCACAGGCAAATATCAGTTGCGATAGCATACGAATTAACTAATGACAAAAGGGAAACATTCCATCCACCTCTCTGCCACAAAGTAGGAAACTTTTCACAACTGGAAGCAGCACACTACTACAGTGACAGTTATCACAGCGAGACGCCTGCTTTTGATTAGAAATGAGTTGCCTATACTAAAATCCCAAAGCCAAACCAACACTCT
This sequence comes from Burhinus oedicnemus, assembly GCA_008921705.1. Taxonomy (NCBI): domain Eukaryota; kingdom Metazoa; phylum Chordata; class Aves; order Charadriiformes; family Burhinidae; genus Burhinus; species Burhinus oedicnemus. Next base: position 1,719,542 of record VFFE01007612.1, read on the forward strand.
CCCCTCCCCCTTTCTGGAATCACAAAAGTGAAACAATATGATACTGAACTTGGAATACTAAGGTTTCCCAAGCAACACTGGAATGAAAACAGAAACACCGATCAGCTTTCAGGCTGCTCTTCAGAACCGGATTCAGCTGCACTCAGCCGATCAAGTATCGATTTCACCCCACCACCCGGTCAAACCACACAGAAAAACATCTTGAACTCGAGTGAACAGAAGACAAGAGTGTCTGAGGAACTTTAAGCAAGGCATAGTTTTAAAACAAAAATAATACGCTTTAATACGCATAACCGCCACAGTGGGATCCACCGGCCGAGCTCCCCGACACAGCCCCGAGCTCCCCAGCTCTGGCCCCCACACCGCGGGGCAGGGCAAGGCCAGGCGGCGGCAACGTCCCCCTCGTCGGCCCCGCACCCGCCCGCCCCAGCACCCTGCCCTTCCCGCCCCGGGGCTGCCCCAAGGCTGGCCCCCGCGCTGGAGGCCAACAGTGCGGCTACAGCGGCGGCCGAGCGCCGCGGGCCCCGGTCCCCCAGGCGGCAGAGGGACGCCTACCTTCACGGCTACTTCCGGGGCCGCGTCGACGGCCAGGGTCGGGGGGGCGGCGGGCGGTGCCCGGAGGTGCAGCACGGCATCGCGGCTGGCGAGCACAGCGGCGCCCTGGGAGCCGCCCTCGGCCTCCGGCTCCGAGTCGGGTTCCGAGTCGGAGCCGCCGTAGGAGGCGAGCGCGGCGATCGCCGCCGACATCTTGGCGCGGGGGATGACGGGACGAGCAGGTCCTGGCAGCTCCGCGGAGCTCGTCGTGTCCCTTCCCCCGCAGAACGAGCGGGGTGGGGCCGCACGTTAAAAGCTAGCTCATTAAAATGGAAAATGCGCTTTAAAGGATAAATTATTGTTTCCTATGGGATATAGAGGCGTCTGGCTTGGGGAAATCACCTCCCTTTGCTGGTGATCGTGCTTAACCTTTCAGGACTCGCGGGCGGGACTACAAGCTCCAGCATGCAACGCGGCCCCGGCCGGCCCGGGCCCCGGCCCAGCGGGCGAGACGGCACGGGTGCTATGGCGCGGCTGCTGCCGTCCTGCCGCCCGGGTGGCGCTGCTCTTGCTGGGGAGACGAACGCGAGGGGGAACTTCCCGCCGCCCGTTCCCGGGGAACGCGCGCCGGCCGATGACAGGGGCGTGAGCCCGACCGCTCGCCCGCGCCCCCCGCCCGTTACGGCCTGTCACGGGCACTCGGAGGTTTCCCCCCGCGCTCGCCTGCACCTTGGCTAACGGCAGGGGCAAACATTCAACGGAGAGTGGGCGCGACAGCTCCTGGGCGCCCGCCTCCTCCCGCACACAAAGGGTTTTCGCCACCTCTTTGGCAGAGAGGCGGCAGCGGGGCGGACCGCTGCACAACCGGGGAGCTCGGCACCGCAGGGCTACGGACCAAGCCCCCGATGCCCATCCCCAAGCTCCCACCGCACCGGGCAGCCCGAGGACGGACTATGCCCCAGGGAACCCCGCCCCCTCTCGCTGATTGGCCGCCAGCAGCCGGCTTTGAGCACGTCACAGCGGCGGGCCCCGCCCCACCCGCGCTGGGGAGCGGGAGCCCGGCGGGCTGGACTGTACCACCTGCCGCCTGCGGGGTGGGGTGGGGTGGGCTCGCCTGCCTCGCGTCGCGGGGTTGGGG
>VFFE01007612.1:1721233-1830740 GCA_008921705.1 Burhinus oedicnemus
TTTTTTTTTTTTTTTTTTTTAAATCTCACGGATGATTGTAAGCTCTAATGGATTTTTTTTTTTTTTCCTGTTTGAAACATTTATAGTCTCATCCTTTTGTGGATCATCTGATGTCTAATAAGGTCTTAAAGCATACTGCAGCCTTTCTCTCGGTCAGAACACTCGTAGCATCTTGATTTCATGAACTTAGCATTTTCTTAGGCAATTATCTTTGACTTCTGTCAAATTTGATTGAGTTCAGCCAGCCAGTTTGCAAGTGGGGGGATCCCCTCCCCAACACTTCCCGCATAAGACTAATTTGCTTAAAAAGCTGGGGTAAACTATATTGTTTTAACCCAACATTTCACATTTTTTCATTCACATCAGTCTTTTCTTCCCTGTCATAGGTAATGAAATCTGTTTCCTTGTGCTTTTAATGTGTTTTATCCTACTCTCTTTACCCTTTACTTGCTCTTCCTTAGTTCTTTTTGTCGCTTTCCATGACGGATGTGCTTTATCTCATACCCTGTGTTTTCTGTTGGTTTTTCTTCCCCACAGAAGAAGATGCGTATAATCCTGCTTGTTCTATTTTTTGCTAGAAATTTTTTTTTTTTTAGCACTCTTAAACTGCTATCAACCCACTTGCATATACGCTCACTTCTCATCCACCAAGATCTGTAAGTCTGCAGTTTGGAGGGAAGGAAAAAAAAAAAGCCAGATACATATCAGGCTGAGGATTAAACTAAAATATGAAGCTCTATTGTCTGTGGGAAATACAGAGTTTGAAAGAAAACGAGGTTTTTTTACCTTTGTTCCTATGCTTTTGGCTGCTGAGAAAAGGCATCATGATGGAAGTCTTATCAGGTTACTGTTACTGCATTCGGATTGGGCCTTTTTATAATCTTCTGCTTCTGTGTCTGATGCATCTTAATGTACTCTTTTAAATTTAACTGCTTGGAGAGTGAAGCACCTTTTATAACTCATGCTCTGCTTTTTCTGCCACCTTGGAGCCTTCTGACTGCTGCAAGGGTGATAACACCACTTTTCCAGTTTTTGTTTTTTTGGACTATGGCCTGGATTCTCAAAGATACCAAGGCGCCAGATTGCAATAGGAGTTCTGTGTTCCAGTACATCTGTGAATCAGTCTCTTTAAGTTTTTTGGGAGGAATCTTGAGGTCATCTGACACAGATTACAGGCTATATATTTCATGTTTACAAGATACGGTTTCAAAGAAGAAAAGATGTGGGATAAGACTGGAACAACTTAGACTGTCATACTTATTTCAAATGGCTTTGCAAACAGAATAATTTTTTTTGCAGAGCACCTCCTCCCTAGAGGTCAGAAGCATTTTGTGTAGTCTCTTCAAACTACTCGAGTGCTTATGCAGTGCTGTGACCTGCATCTTACAACACAAGTTGAACAAAGAATGTGTTGGAGAGGCAGCTAAAACATTAGTTATAGACTTCCAGAAAAATAAACTAATTAGAAATTCTCATATTTTTAATACTGGATTTCTTAATTCTCTGAATTTTTTTTTATCAGTTAGAGGACAGAAAATGTCACCAAAAGTATATGCATTTCTAAAAATATATTTATTAATTTAGGTGCCTATGTTTTTTGGGGGGGTGGGAAGCTAAATTGAATGCTGCCTTACTTATGCTGGTGTGTTGGTGTAATAAATTACCTTACACACACAAAGAACTACAGAATAACAAAGGTAGTTACTTGTTAACAAAACACTTAATGAAGGGCAGAAATAATTGATAGTTTTCAACGAGTTTATACCTTGCTGTTGATTCACTTTTTACTTAGATGCTATGGTTGCGATGTGAATGTAGTCTTCCGACAGCAGACTCCACACAGAAGTAGATTATTATGAATTCCATAACTGCCTGGCATGTAAAACTTATTAGACAACAGGAATCTATTCTAAACCCAGGTGGGGTTTTTTGGCATCTAATAAAAGACATTAAATTCTGTTGAAGCATTTCTTATAGCTGGGGCATTTGCACTGTTTTTTTCCCTTTTTTCCTGCTGCATGGTAAGCTCCATTCATTTACTGGAAGTATTTAATAGAGTCTCTGTTCTTTATCTGGCTCTTGTTTTCACAAATTTGGAGAACCTTAATGTACTTGAGTCCAGTTTGGTAGAAATTGGTCAATAGATTTTAAGTTACTGAAGGAGAGCTTCCAACAAATCCTCTGCAAGTGATCTCATAAACTTTGTTTGCATAGGAAACAGGTCTGAAAATTGTTGGGACTTCTTAAAGAAAAACCATGCACACATAATTCTCATCCCTTGTAGTTGCAGCTGCCTGTAGGTAGAAGTATACAATGACAACAAAGACTGATGGTAGACTTAGTACTAACTAGTATTACTAACATAGTTAGTACTGCTTCTGCAAAGACAATTGTGCCTCACTAATCTACTAGGATTTTTGATTGCAGTAATAGCATAGCAGATTAAATTTTAATATAGTTCTAATTTACATATACTTTTTAAAGGTGTAATTGAAGGTTCCTCACACCAGGCTGTTAAATAAAGAAGCCACGATGTGAGAGGTAAAATATTTTTATGGGTCACAAAAATCTCTGAGAGGAAATAACAGAAATAAATGTTAAGTTATAGGAGGCTTAATGTTTTGTCTTAAATCAGGAGCTGTTCAGTATCTTCTGTTAATCATCTGTAGAATTTGATTTATAAAGTAGCAGTATTTACTGAGGATTCAGAACTGTTTAATGGAATTCAGAAATACTGGAAAGATCACCTGAGAAGTTTAAGCAAGCTGTGTGAAAGGACAGCAGGATGACAGATAAAACTGATTGTTGGTATATGCAACACTGTCTTTTGTAGGCAGAAAATAAGATACCATTTATATATCCTAAAAGTTCCTAATTTCACAGTTTTAATATAAAAAGAAAATTTGGATATCGTTGCAGTTTGCCAAGGTATCATTACCCAATTTATAGCTGTAATCAGAAGTGGGGAAAAAAGCACAGAGAAAGAAGTGACATTCTATACAAATTCCTTAATTCTTATCTACTATTCAAGTGTGTTATTAACTGTCAGTTAGTTTAAGAAGAGATTAATCACCGTATTGTAGAGAGTTTGATACGAAGGATATGGCAGAGTTTTTCAAGGGATTGAGAGATTGGAATTATTTACCCAAGGAAATGAAATGCAGATCAAACCAGTGAGGAGTGGGAAGTCATAAAATAGATGTGAATTTACGTTCTCCAATAGCAGATGTAAAATAAAAAAAGCTGCATTCAGTAAAAGACAATTTATTGAAACTGTACTTTTTTGCAAGGAGAGGGGAATTTAGCATTTTTCCTTTCTTCCACCCAATGTAGCTGTATTTCTCTCCATGTATGTATGTATCTATCTGTCATTCAGTGTGAGACTATTTCTCTTGAATACGTAGAACCAGCTTAAACTCCTTGCTTTGTTTGCTTCAAACCAATAATTTGAACTTTGCTCTTTCTCATCAGAGATGACTGCTCAAATAAATTAATATTCATTGGAGTGAGGTATTCTCAGTCTTCAAGAGCTGAAATTAATTTTGTGATTTCTGGGCTTTGGAGTAATTTTTCTGTCTGTTTGATGTAATAAACTGTTTTACACAAAATGAAATAGTCCAAATCAGGGGGTGTTATGGTTTGAAGAACCTACAACAATTTATTGTCGTTTAGACAATTATTCTATCACCCTATGACCCCTCCCTACCTGGGAAGGGGAATCGGGGAAAAAACAAGGAAACTCGAGGGTTGAAATATAAACAGATTTAATAGAAGACGACTAAATAATTACCATTAATAATACTAAAGAACCAATATTGATCCCAATATCAATTTAGAATATACAAGGATTATACTCAGCCAATTATATCAGTAGGAAGCTGTGCACTCCCAGCAGTGGACAGCAAATGTCAGACATTGGGAGCACTATGGCTTCGGGAGGAAGGGAAGGCCTCAGGGGTCCGGCGCTGAGGCAAGAAGTTCTCAGGATCGTAGCCATCATAGAAGAGCAGAAGCTCCTCAGCAAACTTCCTAATTTATATTGAATGTGCCATTCATGGTATGAAGTAATTCTGTTGGCCAGTGTGGGTCAAGTGCCTGGTTCTCACTCCTCATCCCCGCACCTGGCTAGCTCGAAAAGACCTTGAAACCCACATACCATAGCTGGCTATAAAGTAAATATTTTCACAAATTCAGACACTAGAGTCTTCTAAAAGTACAGTTTCCCTGGCATTGAAAGAGACCTTGCTGAAAAGTAGCATTACTGAAAGAGAAATTAATCCTGTGTCACTCAAACCAGGACAGAGGGATAGTGAGAGAAATTCTTACATCAATATGTTGAGAATGGAAATGGCTTGTAGCATGGGGATGGCCAGTTTGAACATCGATGTTTGAAGAGAAGCCATCTTAGGCCAATCCAGCAAGCTGTATGGCAAAGGAGCATGGGGCCCTTTTCAGGGGGTGGAGTCTTCTTTCAGATAACCCTTTTATTTAGTATCAGCACTGCATAATAGATGCATAGGTTATGGAAAATTGGAAGAGTGATTGACACTGAGGTACTTTACTGGTAGTTCTTATGCTAAATACTGTATTACAGCAGCTTGTACAGCAACACCCAGTTGCCACCTCTAAAGTAATGGCTATAGAATGGCCAAAATCAAAGTTGTCAGATATATCTCTACAACATGATACTGTTCATGGTTTGAGGGTCCAGAATCTTCTGCCTTCAGGCACATTCAGAATGTTGATGTCGGTTCAAATAGATTGTCTGCCAAATCAGCTATACCAGATAAGCAGAGTCACTATTGAAGAGCCATTTTTGGTAGCTGACAGCAGTTTTCCACTAAAGATTCTCGTTGTCGTAAGACAAAACAGCATTCTCCACAGTGATTTTGGCACAGACCTTCAAGTAATTAAAAAAATAATATTTGGGAAAATAACAAGTCATTTATAACTTGATAATACGTGTAAACCTAAGTAGTTCAACCAGCTTTTGTAAAAATGGCGTGCAGAGTCAGCTTTTCAGTAAAAAAAGGAAATGCTTAACTTGTTAAATCTTGTTCTGACACTAGCCACTGAATGTGTGTGCAGAGATGCTTAGAGAGGTCTTTCACGCCCAGCTGGTTCTGTCTTTTTGTTGATACTAAAGGAGAAGGCTGTGTTTGACAAACTTTTCCAGTTGTGATTCCATGTGCAGTTGTGAAACTTACTAGGCTTGAAAACACAAGCAAAAATACAAGTTGAGTTTATCATAGGTGTTTTTTTTTAGAGGCCTCTCCTGAGAAGCAAGGGCTTTACAAAAATTGTGTAATTTGTGGGGAGGGAAATACTGCTTCTGTGCCTCCTGGCACCTCCTGGTGTGGCAAATGTCAGTCTCTGCTGATAATACAAGACAGTGATATTTGTTATATCTTAATACTCTGAGCAGCCTGCTCTAGTTGATCCTGCTTTAGCAGCCTCCAATGTTCTATGATTACATGATCTTCATAACAGGAGGAAAAAAATGTCATGCAAATAATTCAGGAGAAGTGATAGGTGGCCTAGACTGCTGTAGGAGGTGGTAATGAAAGTTTCTGATCTGAAATCGCTGTCGTGAAAATACATAAAAAATGACACAAATATTTGGTGTTGTAGGGATCTACACTGAAGCTGAAGAATGGCACTATATGGCAGGATACTTATGCTTGTCATTCATATGCAAAATGAGCTGACATTATTCCATAGGCTTGAAGATTCAAGACTATTGCACTCTGGAAACTTCAGATGTGGCTACCCACTTGAAACAATACTGTCTGCATCCCCAGGCAAGACAACGAAATGCATTCTGTGGCTCTAGCTAGCATGAGTGGTCTATTAAAACAAATCTGAGTTACAGAGGAGTTAACAGTTTTCATTTCCCATGGGAATGAACTTCAAGCAAATCTACCTTCAGCAAGTTCTGTGATACAGGGAGAGATTCTGTGCAATTCAGTCCAAAAGGAATAAACAAGAAGGGCCGGAAGGAGGATCCAGGCAGCTACAGGCCTGTCAGCCTGACTTCAGTGCCAGGAAAGATGATGGAATGGATCATCCGGAGTGCACTCACGCAGCATATGAAGGACAACCAGGGGATCAGGCCCAGCCAGGATGGGTTCATGAAAGGCAGGTCCTGCTTGACCAACCTGATCTCCTTTTATGACCAGGTGTCCCGCTTGGTGGATGAAGGAAAGGCTGTGGATGTTCTTTACCTGGACTTTAGTAAAGCCTTTGACACGGTTTCCCACAGCATTCTGCTAGAGAAACTGGCAGCCTATGGCTTAGACAAGTATAGTCCTTGCTGGATTAAAAACTGGCTGGATGGCCGAGCCCAGAGAGTTGTGGTGAATGGCGTTAAATCCAGTTGGCGGCAGGTCTCAAGCAGTGCTCCTCAGGGCTCAGTTTTGGGGCCAGCTGTTTAATATCTTTGTTGATGATCTGGACGAGGGGATTGAGTGTACCCTCAGTAAGTTTGCAGATGACACCAAATTAAGCAGGAGTGTTGATCTGCTTGAGGGTAGGAAGGCTCTGCAGGGAGATCTGGACAGACTGGATCGATGGGCTGAAGCCAATTGCATGAGGTTTAACAAGGCCAAGTGCCAGGTCCTGCACTTGGGTCACAACAACCCCAGGCAATGCTACAGGCTTGGGGAGGAGTGGCTGGAAAGCTGCCTGGCAGAAAAGGATCTGGGGGTCCTGGTGGACAGCCGGCTGAACATGAGTCAGCAGCGTGCCCAGGTAGCCAAGAAGGCCAATGGCATCTTGGCCTGTATCAAGAATAGTGTGGCCAGCAGGAGTAGGGAAGTGATTGTGCCCCTGCATTCAGCGCTGGTGAGGCCACAGCTCGAGTACTGTGTTCAGTTTTGGGCGCCACAGTCTAGGAGGGACATTGAGATGCTGGAGCGTGTCCAGAGAAGGGCAACAAAGCTGGTGAGGGGTCTGGAGAACATGTCTTATGAGGAGCGGCTGAAGGAATTAGGATTGTTTAGTTTGGAGAAGAGAAGGCTGAGGGGAGACCCTATTGCTCTCTACAACTACCTGAAAGGAGGCTGTAGTGAGATGGGCATTGATCTCTTCTCCCGAGTCACTAGCAATAGGACAAGAGGAAACGGGTTCAAGTTGTGCCAGGGGAGGTTTAGGCTAGGCATTAGGAAACAATTTTTCACTGAAAGAATTATCAAACATTGGAAGAGGCTGCCCAGGGAGGTGGTTGAGTCACCATCCCTGGATGTGTTTAAAAGTCGTGTAGATGTGGTGCTTAGAGACATGGTTTAGTGGCAGACCTGGTAGAGTAAGGTCAATGGTTGGACTGGATGATCTTAAAGGTTGTTTTCAACCTAAGCGATTCTATGATTCTATGAATATACTTTCTACCAGCTATGATGTTTCCAGTAATGGAAGCCAGGTATTGGGGATTATGTGTGGCTAGCCTATCTAGCTAGACTTTTATGCATTCTGCTTCTAACTATAAAAAAGTTTTTATTTCTTTGTCTAAGAAAGGAGAAGAAGTTTTATTAACAAGGAGAAAGATTTCTCTTCATACTATTTTTTCTCGTTGGAAAATGACCTATTGGTCGAGAAAAATCCTTGTTACTTTGAATACTTTCAGACTTTTGTCCTGTCACGTAAAATAGTCCCTTAATTATATCCTTCATTGTTCCTGGGAATACATTGAAAAGCAAAGCCATTTGTGTACAGAAACAATCTAAATGGGTCATCTTGTGTGCCTGAGTATTTTCAGAAATGTAAGCACTTCACCCTAACTCAGTGCTTGCATATGGGGCACTGGCTACCAAAGCTGATTTTTGAGCATGAATGTAGCATCCAATCTTTTTTATGTGGTAGGAAGCAAATGTTTCAGTTTTTCAGAATCCTAAGCCATATGCTTGTTGTAGATATTCTAGTCCATCCTTGATTATAATGAGCTGCTTTTATTCATAGTTATTTTTCCTTTGAAACCTCTGTCATTAGAGAAATAATCTTTTTAGAAAAAAGATTAATTTTATTAAGCAAAGAGATAAGGATATGATTTTTAAGTGGAAACAGCTAGAAAAGAAAACCATAAAAACTGTATGATGCAGTCATAAAAAGTGTTGGATGTTTGATTCTGGTCGTTGGTCAGTTTTTGTTCTGAGGCATGGTAGCCGGAGAGAGCTGAGGACTCTGCTTGATGGTAACCTTCCAGAAGGCCGAGAAAGACTTTGAAGGACAGATTCTTCTCTTCCTGTTTTATGCCTCCTTTTTCAGGAATTTATAAGCTTGCATTGCAACACTTTCAAAATGCTCTGTAAGAGTTTTTAGTCTTGGTTTCCCACCTTCCTCAAAAGTCTGACTTGCAACATGAGGCTTTTCATATGTTTTTTCTGACTTGCAACTTGCCTATATGCCATTTTTGCAGGTTTGCAGTTTATGTTAATTTTCAAGACGTTAATGTCCATTTAGATTCCGAGACACATCTGTTAGCCTTGTTTTTAGAATACTCAGCTATCTCTAAGCTTGAGTTGCAGACAAAATAATAGATGGTTTTGATTTCATGTTGGAACATGAGGAACCCTTTGGACATTGATGTTGAAAAGATTCTGGAGAAGCCTGATTCACCTGTACTAGGGAACAGTATTTTAATTCAAAAGATACACTTCAGAAAAATATGTATTGTGACAGGACCTTATTTCTGTAAGACTGTAGGAACATTGAAATATCTGGAGTCTTACAGAAAGAAAATGCATGTTCAGTGCACAGAATTATAGCCCTTTAAAAAGTACAGACATTTTAGGATGTGGAAAACAGACCATGAAACATTTGAATAAAATTATAATAATCATGTTGTTCAGAGTGGTGTCTTTTTTTTCTTGATGAAGATTTATAACTGGTACATGGTGGTCTCACTGTAGTGCATGTATTAATTTTGGGTAGAATTATGCAAGCTTTGGAGATAAGATTTAATGAGTGACATGCAGATCTATTTAAAAACTATAAAATTGTAACTTAATTTCTAGATTTAATTGGACAAAACGATGCTAATTACTGATATGTAGTCATTCTTTTGTTACAAATGCTCTGGGTTTTGTTATATAGATGTAGTTATTATCGAGTACTTCAAAATCACTTGTTATCCAAAGTTAGTGAAAGTTTATTAGTATAAATGAAATATATTGTAATTATTACATATTTAGAAAGTAAAAGTATTGCTAATACTGTTTGCTATTGTGCAACTGTTAGGATTTAAAAATTACATTCTGTAATTAGTGGATAACCTAGGGAGAGAAATTTGTCTATTAAATATAGTTAGCTAGTGCATGAATTGGGCAGATGAGCAAATGGCATCCAGTTTGACTCTGGTCCAAGGCCAATACGAGCCAAAACTTAGTATTTTCAGTGGATGTGCTTGCACATTATAAAGCTCATCATCAGAACTAGCGTTAATACTACCACAGATAAACAAGGAGTAAATGGGTCTAAACGTGTATTAGCTTCTTCTGTTACATTGTTTAACTCTTCTATAAACCAACCACTTGTGTTCCAGACTTTCTATGTCAAAAGTACACATTTAAGTCATACTTTTGCAAAGTCTTGGGTTTCAATTTTTTTTTTAAACTGCATTTATTTTCAGCATCTCAAGCTTATAATGGAAGTGTGTTTTGAAGAATATCAACATTAAAACCTGTTTAGAAAAGTACGGGCTTTAACAGTTCCCACCCTACATACGCTGTTATTTCTTTCTCAGTTTCGCTGTGTCAGTTATATAACAAGTTGTCTTTTGTTGATGAAATGAGAATTAGATCATGGTACAAGACTCCTGCTTAATAATTTTAGTGAGCATCTGCTGGGATGCCACTTTCAGGCTTTCTTAAAGATTCGAAAACTAGTGCTCCAAAATCTCAGGTGACTAGTATGTATTATATGGGAAAATAACTTTTGATAAGTTTGATTAGCATTGGAGAAATTAACGTACTGAATCTTTAATACAACCAGCAATATTAAGAAGATACCTTACTTGTCAGTAAATATTTAGGAAGTTTCCCTTATTATGAAAACCAACCTAAAGCTCAGTAAGCTTAGAATTTATACTTTTGGTTAGATAGCTATAATGTATCAAGTATTACTAGAAAAGAATAATAATTTTTGTCCTGTTAAATACACAGTGTGTTTCAGTCCCTCTACTGCAGCTTGAATTTTGTCAGAAAGTTGCAGAATGAAATTAATGCCCGTCAACTTGGTTCTGACTTCTGGTCTCTTCTGTGTAACATGCACGAAAATGAAAGGAGAAAGAAAGTGATTTGGCCGTGTTCTAGTGCTAATTGAGATACGGTATGTGCAGTATATGAGACTTTGGGATAGAAAACACAGAATTCAGGGATCTTGTTTTTCAGGAAGAAAGTGGTGGATTGTTAGGCTTTAATCAGGGAGCTGTAACTGAATTGTACTGGTGGTGGACCTTACTGTTTAAAAAAGACATCAACTACTTGCTGTTTTGGACTGTGGCTAAAAATTGTCAGGCAAATAATCAGTCCTTGATTTTTGTCCTGTTTAGCCTACTTTTTTCTAACAAATAAAATGAAAATAACCATGTCAAACTTCCTGAGAACATACATTTCTTCTGTATTCAGTTTTTAAGGATGTTGCTTGTGTTCTGAATTTGTAGCATATTTTTTGTTGTAATAATAGAGAATTTTAGACAGTTATTAAATGATACACAGAAAGGCTCTCTGGAGGATGTATTGTGTGTCCTAACCGCTGAGTCACCCAGTAATGCTTGCTTTTTTTCTGCTATTGTGAACCTTGAATTGTTTTGTGGTTAGTGGAACAACTGCAAAGAGAAGGTGGAGAGTTTTCTAATTTGTGTTTGTTTATATTCTCGCCCACGGGAAGTAGGAGATATGCTTTTGAACTCCCAGAGAGCCAAGGATGATGTTTCTTCTTTGTAGGGGATAGACCTAATATCAGAGATGGCCACCCTCTCTCCTGGCCACATTTTATAAGAGAAAATAAGGACTTCTGTTTTGTTCTGTGAAGGAATAAATGTAAACGGCTGTGTTCATTTTTAGTGGATAAAGATGCTGGCTTATAGGTTTGAATCTGACAGATGAATTCTAGAAAAGGGGTGGAATATAAAATTTACCTGTCTTTACTGTCATCCATAGATTTATTTTAGATTATACCCTCTCCACATCATACTGTGTGGGGGTAGTCTAGAAGCCTAAATGAAGATTTTTCTCTGAAAGACAGTCCATACTGCCATGGGCGTAGGATGGGGCTGAGGCAGTGCTGGCTCATTTCCAGACACCTTAACAGCTGGCTGTCTTCAGCTGTCCAGGTAGACATACCCTAAATGTTTTATTAGATCTAGGGTTTAATGGTTATGGTCAGATTTGACTGAGTGGTATATCATGCAAACTTGGTTGACACAACATGTAAATAAAAGCAAGTTGGGGTTTTGTGTGTGTGAGAGAATAAAGCAGTACTGAAAAATGTATCTGTTAAATGAAAGGTGACACACATATCTGTGTAAATAAAGTCATTGTCTCTTTCTTAGTGCATTTCTTTGCAAAACAAAGTATGCTTGAAGATAAACACTGATCTTTTGATTTTTTAATTTTTTTTTTAAATTCCCTTCCCTCCCCTTCTCACACTGTTTCAGTAATGAGCAAAGCAAAGTCGTTAGGATTTAAGTTTGTTTTATAGCATATTAGTAATCTTGAATGCTGTTTGGGGACATACAGTAAAAATGAAGCTGACCAGTAACTGTCATATCATGGTTTGGTAGGGAAATAAGAATTGTTAGAATGCACAATCATGTTTTGTGTGTGATTACAAACTTTTCTTCCTCACCCAAACTCTAGTTAAGTTATGTTCTTTCCTGGACGAGTGAAGTTTAAAGTCATACCATTTTCCTTTCAGTCTTCTGAACAGGGCATCTCCATAAATGCTGATTTGCTCTCAGCTTTTTCTTTTTTACTGCAATGGAGCATGACTTTATGAAGGTGATCTATTTCTATAGGCAACGAAGGAACTTTGAGCAGAAAAATCAACACCTAGTAGTGTTGTTCCACCATTTTCAGAACCTGATATCCTTAATCTCTTTTCCCTGAATCTGGTGTTGTGCTGCAAACCTCCATTGCTGTAAGGCAGCTAGTAAGAATATAAACAGAACCTTTTTGTAAAGTAGCAGTTTTCAAACCTTTCTCCTTGAAGCTCCTGAGCAGTGAGTTTACTGCAGTTTGAGAAACACCGGCTTGATTGGTCTGTCCCTGCTGTGTTGTACCTCTGTGCATATCCACAGAACACAGCTGAGAATGAGGGATGCAGAGAGGCAATAGGTTCACTGTCTGCTCTCAGTAGGGAAAGGAACGTACCTAAAACTGTTGCTTTATTCTAAACGGCAAAGATGAGCTTCCCTTAGAGAATGCTGGCTAATACCTTTCTTCTCACCTCAGAACTTTGCCATCCATGGTCTGTCGTACCTTCCCTGGGGAGAGCCGTGTCTGTAAGGGGTCACCCCTTACAGCGTGCTTCAGTCCAACATTAAAAGCACCTCAGATTGACAACTGCTGTCATGGAGAAAGAGATCTCTGCAGATGTTGTGTGACTGCTGCTTTTTAAGAGCAGAAGAACCTTCAGTCACTTTAATGTTCTGTTGTGACATGTAGATAATGGATATTTCATGGAATTCATAGGTTGGTCTTTGTCAGAACATTTTGAACTTCAGGTATTAGAAACTAATTGAAGTGAACATTTCACTTCAGCCCTTGCTGACCTTTGCAATCCACATTACTGCTTGGGATAGTAGTTGCATTCACTCAGCTGTTAAACAACTTCTAAAACACTACTCTGATCTCAAGAGTGTAGTTTTCTTAATGGGATATTTTTGAAGGTGGCTATAAAAGAAAGACAACAGCTACTGTCAGAATTACTAAGAAGTAGTGTGCAATGTGTACAGGCTAGTTTAACTCCTAAATATAATTCTTTTAGATTATTCTAAAAATAACTCTTCTCCAAACAATAAAAATTAATGTAGGTTGACAGCATATTTTAGCAGACATTGACAAAATGTTGATTTCTGCTTTTTGAACTTTTAGACAAAAAATGTAAGCAACACAATAATTTAAACTCTTCTTAGTAGATGTTGTTGCTATATTACACTGTCCTTGTCTGTTTTGTGTGTCATATGAACACTACATTTCATTTATCTTCTGATTTTTTTTCCTCATCTCACCATTCCCCTTTCCCTTTCCCTTTCCCTTCTTCCCCTTCCCCATTGCTGTATTTTACTTGGCTGAGGTAGTATGTAGTTTGAGCAAGAGACAACAGCCTCAGTTGTGGAGTATGTTACTGTTGACTGTTGCCCTTTCATTGCTTGCTGGTAACTAAAATGCTTTGCTCTCTTCTTGTGGTGGAGGTAAGTCTTTTCTGCATGGTAAAGCAGAATGATGACACGCAGGACTCATTTTAATGTGTAGATATCATACAAAGACTAGGCAAGGAAATGCATTCCAATTACAAACTTACAGCAGGTGTCAAGCTATGCTTATTTACATTGGCAGGTCACTTTAATGCGAGTATGTGGAAGAAGGCTTAATAATTTTAACAGCCTAAATAATGAGCTGTAAATGAAAGATATTGCTTGGAATTTTTTTTTCCTTATTGCTATAAATTGTAATACATAATTTTCTTTCCATTGTTACTCTAGTTGCAAGGCTTACCACTTTTTCAAATATTTTAAAGGTAGGAGTGCTAATAAGATCTGTTATACTGTGCTTATTTTCATAGACATCAGTTCATCATTATGTACCTAAGCAAAAAACTGTGTTTAATAGCACTGGAAGCTAGAAATTTGCAGCAAGATCAAGAGAATAGCAATCATGTTTTGACTGGTAGATTCTAGAATGTAAAGACAATAAACATTTCGTTTTATTTGTAATAATTAGTATAATTTAAAGAGCTAGGGGTATGAAGAGAAGGTAAAACTTACTATCAGAATTCTGAATCCCTTATGTTACATATTAAAAAAAATAATTTATTTAAAAAATTATTAGCACCTCATGCATGTGCGGTTTTTTTGTGGGTGTTTCTTTTTACATTATACTATGTAAAGCTTGCTCAGGAGAGAAATTTTTAATTAACTCAATGTGTTTTCATGTACCTAGGACTTGAGAAAATACCTTTCTAAACAAAACTTTGCAGTTACTATTGAAAAATTTTGCTTGTGCTTTCATTGTAATTTTAGGCAGAATTGTGTTTAGTGAGAACAGAATAAAGCCATAATCCAGAGTGCATTTTTTTATTGTAGTATTTTAGTAAAATAAAAAAACATGCACAGGTTCAGAGAAGCCAGTCATCTTTGGTGTGATAGGTGATGTGTGTGCAAAATGCTAAAGGATTTCTGTGTGACCGTTCATGACTATGATAAATACAAATATCGTGTAACAGCTCATGGGTTTTATAGTTTTTATAGTGAAAGCCAAAGAGAATTTCTAGAGCTTCTCTGCTGTCTTCAAAGCCTGGGCAGCAGTGTTACTGAGGAAGAAAACAACTTGGTTTCATCCTGTTATTGTCTCAAAACTGGAAGAAACCAATAACTAGGAATGATGTTTAACAGGTAAAAAAGAGGATGTGGATAAGTGGAGGAAGTTACTCGCATGAACAGTGAGCAGTTCCAGGATCATGTGAGGGAGTTATGTTGTGAAAGAAATTTGCTCAGGCTCCCAACTGAGTCTTAAAAATTCTGCCAGCAAATTAAAGCAAACCTCGAGTGGTGGTGTTGTCTGCAATAATAGTCTTGTTTCTGGATATTGCTAAATCACTGCTATAACACATAATTTATTGGGCATCTCAGGAAATAATTTTTAAATTATTACAGTTTTTTGGAATGAGCCAGACTTAGCAAAATAAAATATGCTCTTGAAATCTAATAAGATGGTGTACAAAATAAGCTCTTTACTCTCAATTTGTTCTATCCTTACATGTCAGCTGGCATGTTCAAACAAAATCTTGTCTGTCTTTTAATAAACTTATGCTTTTTACAACGAATACATAATTATTCCAGTAAAATGCAGCTTAATATTTGCTTGCTTGCCAGTGTTGTTGTTTTCTTCCTTTGGCAGTTATTAGAAAATTTCAAAGTGGAAGGTCAGACTCTAAACCTTCTCATACTCCTTTACTTTCCAATTACAGACTATGGATACAGCAGTTCTGTCAGAAAATGAAAAAATTTGGTTTAAGGGCCTCTTGTTCTATTACAACCACTTAGCTTTCTAGCATAGGTTGGCTGTGGGCGGGGATGGGATGGGGAGATTTCAAAGTTCTTTTCCCAAGCCTGCTGCAATAGGTCTTTGGGAAAAAAATGGATGACTACTACAGAAGAAAACAAAACAAAACAACAACAACAAACAAAGTAAGAGGCGAATGAAAACTTGTAGCTAAAAAAACAACAACCCCCCTCCCTCTCTTTCACCTGAATGGCTGAAACAAGAACACAGACCAGTCAGTTATGCATTGAATCCATTTATTTGACATTTGTTTTTTATTTTCAAATAGTGTTTTATCTACCTAATTTATGTCTGTCCTTGGAGAAGAGCTAAACCTGACAAATGATGAGGAGTATGACCACTGTCATACTTACCAATTTGTCCTACTTACATCAAGAAGACAACAGTTTTGAAAACATGAGGAAGCTCCTGTTGTGATCAGTCTTCCATGTGTTGCATTGGTTATTTTCAGCATGGAATGAAAGTTATTATGTTCACAGTTGTGCGTGATCACATCCTGGTGTGATGGAAGTGCAAGATGTATGGATGAATGGGATCAACAGATGGCTTTATCTGTGAAGGCACGGAAGTTATTCACCAAGATAAGATAGGTGAAGCAATGCAGCAAGAAACTGTAAGGAAGAGTTAGATGGAATAGAAAAAAAAGAAGCATTTGTGATTTTTCAAATAGCTACTGAGTTTGAGGGACACTGAGGGCTACTTGTGTGATTTTCTCCTTTAGGAAAATTCACTTTAAAAACTGCCCATTTTTCCTCTTAAATTATTTAAAGCCCTGATCCTTTTGAAATGGTAGTAATATTCTCAAGCTTTTCTTTAATGATGTATTGAATGTTGATAGAGAGCTTTATATATATATATATAGATTGTATACATTGGGAAGAGTTGAAGTTAATGAGAGAGTGGAGAGGGATTAAAGGATAGAAGATGTACTAGGAGGAGGAAGTGAATCTAGGAGCTGGAAAGGGGAGAAAGGAAGATAAATTTGGTGTGTAGATAAACAATTTAGGAAAAAGTAAAAGGTGAATGAGCTTTGGAAGAAAGCTCTAACATGCTGGTATGTACACTTGAGAAGAAATAGCAGTAAGGGAAAGGAAAATAACCTTCTGGGAAACAAAATCCTGTATACAGATATAATTGGTGGAAAATGTGACTGAAAACAGAAAGTGGAGGGAGAAAAGCAAGCAGAGAAAGATAACAAAAAATACTAAGGATGCAGAGGATCAAAGTGCATACCCGTCCTAAACCAGGGGTTCATTTAAGAAGAGAAAAACACCTGAATTTACAAACAGTCTTACAAAAATGTGAGGGAGGAAGAGGGATATGGGATACAGAACTAGGTTTAACTACAACCTGAGGTTAGAAACCCTATGCCAGTCTAAAAGGCACATAGGTATTAGTAGAGCTTCTTTATGGGCCATATTTGTTTTAGGCAAAGGAACCATCTAGACAGTCAGACTAGTATCTTGTTAGTCATTGCCATTCATCCTATAATCTTAGAGTATCAGTTAGGTTTTCATCTTGCCTTCTGGCAGGTGCTTTTTTCCTTAAATATAGCAATACAAGATTTTGCAAAGCCAGTTATTTAAGTGTGGGTATGAGGCTTCAGTGTCTTATGTTAACAATCTGCAGAAGGCCTCAGCAATGTCTGGTTTAAAGAACATTATACAATCTGAAACATCATGACTAACTTAGGCTAATATCATGTTGCATAAAATTCTTGCACTGTTGACACTGAACGTAAGGCAGGAACCCTGTCTCTGTGTCTCTTCTATGTCTGTATTTTGAAAAAGTATGGATTTTATACAGATGTAATGTTTTAAGTAGGCTCAGTGAGTTTCAGAAAGGTGCTTGTAAGAATGTAGATTGTCAAGAAATTCTCGTGCTACCAATTTTGTTAGGCAGCCCCTGCTGATGGTGCTTGTGTTCATGTCACCCTGCAGTTGTATGGTCTTACAGTAAGTAGGATTGGGTGCTCATCCAAAGTCTTTTTGGTTTTGTTTGCTGGATTATGTTTTACTTGGATTAATTTTCTGTTCTTGTAAAGACAATTTTACCTGCATGCTGGGGGTAGAAAGGTGAGGGCAGAAACTGCAGGATTTGTGTCTGTGCTGCTTAAAAAGTGGTTATCAAATTATTACCTAAGTATTCATTGCAGATTTATGCAAAACTTTTCCAAGAATTCTCTTCAGATCTATTTCTGCATTTTTGAAATCAAGGGGGCTTTGCAATTGAGTTGAATAGAATCACTTTCCTTATAAGGAGAAGTAGACTGGGGAAGCTGGGTGGCTGGAGGGAGTTCCTGAGGTTTTTCTTTCAAGACACAAATCGTCTTTTCCATTTTCATCGCAGTATGCTTAGTTTTAAACTAGTGGAGTAAGAAAAGGCATCTATGTAGGTTTAGAATTGGACTTTACAAATCAGTTGGGCTTTTGTCAAAAATAACTACAATGAGTATTCCACACAGTTCTAACATTCTTTTTAAAATCATAGCTGTAAACAGTCCTTATTCTTCTCAGACAGTTTTTTCAGAAGAAAATAATTCTGGCAAATATGTTATTCCAAGCTGGAGACGCCCTATTCTGTGAATCCCTTAAATTAACTTCTTAATTGTAAGTGGGACATTATGGATGGGGAAGCTTTGTTAAAGAACTTGGGGATGAGGGATTTTGGAATAAAATAGGCAATAAGGGTGACAGTTAAAATGAAATGAGATTTTATGGTGTCAGTTCTGTAAGACAGTAGAAAGACATTTTTCTGAAATCAAATAAGCAGTTTGCATGCATAAGTTAGTTATCAGTAATCGGATGCCGTGTCAAACAGACTTCTGTAACTGTTTATTTTTCCAGAAGAATGAAATACATAGTTTATATTAAAAAGTTAAAGTAATGTGTGTGAGGGTAGGGGGGGAAGCTTCTTTTGCATGACATCCTTCTCACAAAAAAAATCCTTTAATATAGCATCAGGACTGGTTTAGTTCAGACCATTTCTTTGTATGCTATATGCTTCAGGTGAAAGGACACGTTTTATTTTAGTGGTAATGCCAAACTTCCTTCCTGTTTCATTTTGGATTGAATACAACTACTTTAAGGGGAGATAGTCCTACAATTCTTAGATAATTATCATAATACTAGGAAAATCAGGTTCATTTTTCTATAGCTGCCTCTGCCTGTTCTTTTAATCCCTTAGCAATTTTAAAGTCTTTCCACAAGATAAAACCATAGACGTGATGGCTACAGACCTCACTTTATCTAGTTGAGACTCCTGCTCAGCTCAGAACTATGGCTAGCACTAAGCCAGGCTGGCTACCTGTGTCTGGATGAGTCTTGAACACTTGCAAGGATGGAGCTTCCACAGGCTTCTCTACAACCGGTTTAAGCCCTGTGCTACCCACCTATGGAGGAATTTTCTCCAGAAGTCCAGCCTGAACCTTCTGAGTTGCAATTTATGGCTGCTCACTTTTAACTGTCTGCTGCTACCAAGAAGACTTTGACTCCGTTGTCTTTGTAACTCCTATCCAGTAGTTGTCATTTGTTGTTACTCAATCCCTCCTGACTCCTTTTGGTTGTAATGGTTGAGCTCGTCCAGTCTTCTTGGAGTCTGTGAGTTCTCAGCCTCTTACCATCCAGGGGGACCCTCTCCAGTTTCTGATTAGTCTTTTTGAAATGGGAACCTCAAAACCAGTATTCTAGGTAATGCCTTACTAGTGCTGAGCTAGGGGGGAATGGTAGCTTGTCTTGCTCTGGTTGTTCTTGTTTCCGTCTTGTTCTTTTTCCTCCTAATATAGCCCAGTGTACCGTTTTCCTTATTTGTGATGAAAAAGCATTGTTGACTTGTCTTCAGCTTAGGGTCCGTTGTAACCCTCAGGTCCTTCTCAGCAGGGCTGCATGTACCAATGTGTGGAGCAACTCTACCTCCTTGTACTTCTAAGTGAACTTTACAGTTTCAGATGACTCACTCCTCAAGTTTTTCCTTGTCCCTCTTTTTACTGTTATACAATGAGTTTCGTTGTGGGTTTTTCTTTTACCATGTCAAAACAGGATCAGAGCTAGATGTTCTGTACAACTCTGCTTACAATCTGTGGACTCATCAAAGTGAAAAACGGCTCTAAACATCTTGAAGGCCCAGTCCCCAAAAAGAGGCTTCTTTAGGTTTTTATCTTAGAAAAAAAGGCCAAATTTCCAAACTTGTGAATTGAAGAGAAAAGGAATATTTTTATTTTAATTTTCATCTTTGTAGTGATGAGAAGTTACTGCTACTGAATGGTTGTATAGTGGTGTGCCTGAAATTTCTTAGTAGTAGTACTAGCAGTGGTTACACACTCACTTTAACACAGTATTAGTCTGTGTTGGCCTTCAAGGATCTCATCCCAGTAGACTGTCCATCCATAATTACATGTGTTGAATCTGTTTTATAGATGAATAAATACCTACTTTTTTGGGATGTAAATATCAGCAGCTTTCAAAGGAGGAAAAATGGATAGATATTTCAAAAATAATGGTACAGTCACATTGTGAGTATCTGCAGTAAAACCTGCTTTATACCCACGTATTTCAAATACAAGTGTTGACATACTTTGTTTTCTTTAATACAGTTAATATTGGGATTCTTTTTACGTAAATAATGAGGTCAAACTAAGCCTCTCTCGCCACTTTTATATTTAAATATTTCTTTTGAAGATATCATTTGAACAGAAGTGGAGGAATGAGGTCTGATGTATTTGTGTGTGAAGGAATTAATTTTTGTTAATCTGTTCATTAAAATTTTAAAAGAAAAAAACTTGAAAGTTTTTCTGACAACCTAATCTAGTAGTTTAGGTTTTTTTAATGTTGCAGCTGAAATTAAAAGCATCCATCATAGCGATGTGGATAAATAAAGAAAATATTCCTCATAGTGCTGTTATTACAGGCTTACGTTCATCTAGTGATAGCATAGTTAATAGCAAATAATTTGAATAGTGAGTGCACAGAAAGTTAACGTGACTGAGATGAAGAATGCGAGAGTAGTTCTGTCTGGAAAATAGATACTGAGATGTACACAAATACAACTTTTCTGTGATTCAGATGGTTTTGTTACTGTTTTACCAGCTAAGGCTGCAAGATTAAGACCTAAAGTGCTTATATTCAGTAGACACATGACAAACACTGGTAGTAGCAATGCAAGCCTCCTGCCCACGCACCAAATGCTATTACTTGCTTTAAATTCATATTTAACGTAGTTGCTTTAAGGATGTAAAAGGAAGCTGGGTGTTCCTTGTCCAAACTCAAAGGTTATTTTCCACCTTTGACAGCACTTTATTCTGTGTTTTAAATTGGAGGTGCACAGATATGAGTCATCTCTTGCATTCTGAAAAACTGTCTGTCTGAATTTGTCGTGCATGTAAATTGGAAGACAGAGGCCTGTTGTGATTCCTCTGTGCTTATACTTGAAATCCACATTCAATTTTAGATCTCTGTGTGCTTTGGTACAGTATTAGCTTATTGCAACCGAAAGACTAGTAAGTGTGGTGCTTCTGATTTCTGGGCAGGGGGCGTTTTTGATTTATACTGAAGGTTGGTTTTGTTCAGTTGTTTTTCTCAGCTGGAAATGTAGCGTCCATGTGTGTAAAGTCTTGGAATGGAGTGCTGAATTCCCAATATGCTAGTAGATTTCAAACAGAGAGCCCCAGGTGGAGTTACTTATCCATCTTATGTTTGTCTTGCCTATTAATTTGCCATGAGCTGGCTAATTTAGGCACAATTGTAATCCCTGTGGGTATCATGACAATCCAGACAACAGTGGCTCTGGAAGTAAATTGTAGGATATTGTGTTCTCTGTATTTCCTCATTTTTACTGCAGGGCAAAAAAATGCATTTTCTTTTGCACACAATTAGTACACCTGCTGAAGTGCAGGACCTTTCCTCAACACTGTTGCTCCATGACAGGAGCATTATTATAACTGTATTTTTTCAGTCAGAAAAGCAGTAGGAGAAATAATGCATTTAAATATACCAAATCATATTTAATTTGTTGCTTAGCAGCCAAAGCAAATTATGGGAATCTCTGAGACAGATCAAATATTGCTGTAGTAAAGGGATTTCAGATCAGCTTGTCCATTTTTGTTGTTGTTTAATAATACACCAAAGTTCAGAGTTTGGGGAAGGGAGGTGTCTTTTCCCAGTTACTGATGTTCTCACTAGTCAAAATCATTCTGATGAAACCTGAAAGGGCATCAGGAGAAAAGCAAAAGTGAGTATTAAAACAAGAAAGGGAGTGGAGGGAAGAAAAGAGATAAAAACCAACTCTGCCTTTTGAAGTCTCACCAGATAGGCACTTTAGTTAGGTACATAGATGAGAAAATGTAACATATTCCTAGTCTGGATGTTTAGGGAATTCCCTGGGTGCCAATGTAATTTACAAGTTTTTTCACCATGTAAGTTCAAGTGTATGGAAAATACACTAACTAGTCTTTGCTATTTTGAAGATACAGGTGATTCAGTTTCACATTGTGCATAGGGGAAGCTGTTATGTGTGAAATTTTAATCATTTGGTCTTAATTTAGTTTTACTGTGTGTAGTTGGATACCAAGGATAGTAGTTACCACAGCAAAAGCACACCAAAGCTTTCAGCGCATACAGTTCTTTCAATGTTTTTCTGTTTCCAATATTTTGCGCGGGAAGGAATTGCTATGAATTGTTGTTTGGGGTTTGGGGATGTGGACCATAAAATCTATTTAAAGATAAAAGTACCTCCAGATTGTTCAACAGTAAGATATGTCTATAAATACACATGGAATAAAAATTTAAAAAAAAAAAAGCGAGACAGACTAATATACAGGTAAAGACTAAGGTGTGTGCAAACAGAGCTAAACTGCTCCAGGTTGACTGAGGAGCAGAAGCAAACTGAGCTGAGCAGGGGATGTTCGTATGTGACTAATGCAAGATCATCTGAGGGACTGGTATAGCTATAAAAAAACCCCACCAAAGCTCATGCAGTGGAGAAGGGAGAGATTGGGAATTTTTTTTTTTTTTTTTTCTGGCTGCAGTGCAGTTTAATGGCCTCTCCTGTGCTCTGTGATCCCAAGCAGGAGGCATTGCTGGTGTGGCTAATCAGGCTAGCCAATGGCATCTGAATTTGAGGTCTTGGAGCACTGAAGGAAGTAGCTGCTGCAGTGCATGAGAGCTGGGCACTGTAATGGGAGGTGTGCGTGCATGTATGAATTGAGGAAATTCCTAAGCTTAAAGCATGAAAATGTACTAATTTTGAGTCAGTGTTTTGTGGTCGCAAACCTGTTGCTGTCAGGATTATTGTTCGTAGAAACTTAAAACGTTCTGGAAAGAAAAATACTTTTGGTTGGAAGCTTCATGTACACCAATCTCTTTGTTACCCAGCACACAGGCTGCAGTCTGTTTTCTTTGACTGTCAGTAAGGAAATAGAAGCTGAAGTTCTTAGGGTATGACCATAAGTGTGATTTTTAACATTTACCTCCTCTTAACTCTTTTGGCTTTTTTTCTTTAAATTTCTTTTAGTATAAAGATAGTGTTCACCCTTCTTTTAAAGTTTCTCTTTCTGGTTTAAATGAGTACCCATTATGTGTGGGCAGCATCATTTTCGGGGTAGCTTTTGATGCATTAGCAACTGCTGCAGAGAGATACTGGCTATTTATGGATTTTTTATTTTTTTCTTTAAATGAGCAGAATATTTCTTATCCTAACATAGAGAAAGAAATACATACTTTTCAAAGTAAGATATAGAAAATGTTAGCAACTTTTATATCACAAATACTTATTTTTTTAAAGGAAAACCCAAACACAGTACAACCTCAATGTTTATATGGTCTTCCAAGAATTCTGTTTGTGGAGCATCTTTTGTTTAAAGATATTTAGGTACTTCAGGGCTTAATTGGATTTAGTAAAACATGTAAGAAACATGGGAACTGTCTGGTTTTTTTCATATCGAAAAGCTAAAGGGATGGAGAATCTTTGTGGACTGTTAAAAACTAACATAATGTGACAAGCTTGGAAGAAAAGCCAACTCCCCAGACCCCTTATGCCCTAATCTCAAAACTCTTATTTTTCTTTTTTTGGCATACAGAATTTTATTTCAAAATTTAAGTTTAGACATTTGCAAAGTACCAGGTTACAGAACAGTGCTGACATAAACATCACATTTCTCAAAAGATACTTGGATACTAACGCTGGAAATTTGACAACCTAGTTTAGTTAGGGGAGGGGCTCTTACTGTATTGTGTTTGTGGGTTTTTTTTCCTGACAGAAACAGGTTCTATTATTATAGTCTACAGTTTGAATGGCAAAAAGACTGAAAAGCATGCCAGGAGCATCACTTTGGTGTTTCACTGATGAAATTCAAAGATAATGTTACCAGTCAACTGTGGGCATCTAATGGACATTTTGCTTACTGACAGAAGCCTTAAGGGAGGTAGTCTACAACTTAGCAATGAAATCATTAGAAGTGATCTCTTTCTGTAATCTAGTACAGTTTGTAGTTTGAATTGTAAGACAGATTCCTTTAGCTGTACAGGACCTCTGTTTTTCTCAAAACTTACCATAGATAGGCTTTTCTCCATGTCTTCCATATGAGCCATATAGCTTCAACTATAGGTATTTAAGGGATATTTCTCACAGTTGCCTTCTCATCATATGCTCACTTTTAGGACACACGTGACCTGTATACTTCTGAGAGGACCAGTGCTTATTGCACATGTGCAGTACAGCAAAGGCACTAACATAGATCCCTGCTTTTGTCTATTGGAAAGGCAGCATCCAGAAATGGCACCACAACAATTTATGTAGTATGGTCCCAACCATATTCTTTCCTGAGGACCATCAAAAAAATGTTGATGATGAGTTAGGTAGCTGCAGTGTGTTTCCATTTTGTTTCTCTTCTGGAGTCTCTACTCTGTCGTAGGACTGAATGTGCATCTCACATGGAAGAAGTGAAAGATGGGTGTCAGTGAGGAGCAGACTGCAGCTACAGCAGTTTGGTTCATCTGCAGTCCCTTTCCCCCTACTATGTTTGAAAGGTCCTAACTACAGAGCATGGACTTCATGTCAGGTGAATTGGGATGGCAGGTTGCATATGTATCTTGAATTATGTCATTCAGGAAATGGTGTTGTTCCAAAGAGGCTGAAAGTATTCTGGCGATCATGGTTTTCTCTCAGTGTTTGGATCTAACCAAGCATGTACTAGATTTGCTGAGTTGAAAATGATTTGGCAAGAACAGTGTTGAATCTTGTTTTCTAGACTGTTGATCCCGTGGTCAGGGCAGAGACTTGGGATTTGAGGGGGTTTTTGTGTGCACGTGCTGATAGCTGGAATATAAAACAATTTCTCACAAGTTTATCTTGATTTGCATTGAAATGCATTTGAAGATTACATCATCTTGCTATATTGGACCATTAATCTTTATTGTTAAGTTTCTTCATTTATGAGCTTGAATAGCATCTAAGTTTGTCTGCCTGCCTGCATTTATATTCTTAAAATAATAAATTCTAAGCAAGCAGAAGATACCATGATGGTTGACATTATTCAGAGCTGCAAAGCTGTGGTTGTAGTAAATAAGTGAAATTGTTTGTACAGAGAGCTTTTGTGCTTATAGAATAAAAAAGTACACGCATTCTGTATGTTTTGTAAGCTCAGGTAATTTTTTTTCATTCCCCCTCTCCCCGCCCAATGCATATCTGAAGTTTCCTTGAAATTACCAAAGCTAGATCTCTTTCCTGCCACTTCTCTGGGTAAATTCATTGTAACTGCTTTTCAGAAATGTAAAAAAATTGACTTAAGGCTTTCTGTGGAATTATAAAGAATGCACTACACTTGCTTGGCATATGCACTATTAACAGTACTCATTCAATGAGCATTAGGTTGGCATTAGGATGCCATTAGAAGTCTCTGAATATTGTAGTAAATTAAGATGTTCATTTTCATTCTAATGTCAATAAAAGTTTCTGGAAATGTGGACTGTGTGAGGGTGACAAATTTTGGCAGATTTGTTTTTTCTTGTGTAATCTTTAGATGCCTTTTTTTATTGTTTTATTTATTTTAACATTTGGATATAAATAAGAATGCTATAGTCACATTTGGGTGTCTTCAAACATGAACACTTCCAGCATTCTTGGTACTCTGCTGTGAGAAATTCCTGTATACATTTAGATTAGGAAGAACACCATATTACAATATCATAGATTGTATTATATCACAGAATAGTTGAGGTTGGAAGGGACCTCTGGAATTCATCTGGTCCAACCACACCTCACTTAAGCAGGGCCCCCTAAAGACAGTTGCCCAGGACCATGTCCACATGGCTTTTGAATATCTCCAAGGATGGAGACTCCACAACTCTGGACAACCTGTGCCAGTGCTTGGTCACCCTCACAGTGAAAAAATGTTTCCTGATGTTCAGAGGGAACCTCCTGTGTTTCAGTGTGTGCCCACTGCCTCTAGTCCTATTACTGGGCACCACTGAGAAGAGCCTGGCTCCATCCTCTTTGCACCCTCCCTTCAGGTATCCATATTACATTGGTAAGATAGTCCCCCTGAACCTTTTCTTCTTCAGGCTGAACAGGCCTTTCCTCATATATGAGGTACTCTGCACTTCTTGTTGAACTTCATGAGATTCCATAATCTGTTCTTTAATCTTTTATGTCTAATATAACGCTTTCTCTGCAAAATCTTGTGTATTCTTCATCTGTTTTTCCATCTAGATTTTCAATATGTAAATGGAGAGGACTTTCGGAATTCATTTATGTTCTTTAATTGAGCATTCTCAAAATTGAAGGAGCTAAAAAATTTTCTTTCTGCATTGTGGCTATATTTCTGTTACAGTTGTGAAAAAGCTAATGTAGATGCACTGCAAGTGACTCAGAAAGCGCGAGTAGCAGTTTCAACGTTGTAAATACAGTTATAACATGGATACAAACTTTAAACTTTTATCTTTAAGTAAATGAAAAGCTAGAAATCAAGTCTTAAGAGAGCCCAACATCTTAATGTATTGTTTTCTTGAAAGTTATTATGGGTTCTTTAAGTTAATAATTTTATATTTATTTTACATCTTTATTTTTTAAATGGCAGTCTTAAAAAATTGGCAGTAATAGTTGACCTTCCTTTTTACAGAGCAGACCATTTAATGTTTTTTATTGTTATATGTTCTTTTAAGTGTTAATGAATTATTATTGCTGTGTGTATAAAGAACACTTACTGAAAAGGGTACTTACTAGAAAGGGATGGTTCCCAAAAGGGGAAAAACCATGAAAAATTAAAACAAATACATAGTTTTAAGGAAACAGTTCTATAACCTGGCATAATCTGCCCGTTCTTCAGCCCCTTGATGTGAAGTAGGGCTTAGCCCACACTGAAAGAACAGGATTTGCACCTTTTAGTAGTTGTCTTAGTCCTAGACGCCTACATACAAAGATGACAGCAAAAATTCTTATGAGGGAGCCCAATGCTTACTTGTCACATGATGCCCTTAGCAATCTGAAGGCACTCAGGGAAAAAAGGAGAGCTATCATAACTTCAGGAATCTTCTGACATAATTTGAATTTACCAGCTCTGAATTTTTATCTTGGAATTTATAAAATTATCATTCCATTGAGTCACATATTAGAACTCTTATTACGTGCTCTTCCTTCTGCTGTTTCTTCTCACCTGATGTTGTAACCTGCCTGTTACATCTCAAGATTTTTTTCCTGCTCTTATTGCCAGCATCTCTTTCATCATCTCATTTTATTCCTTTTTTTGAGATACTGTTATTATCTCCAGTGTCCAGAGATGACATCTACAACTTTGCGTGTGAAGCTATCTCTGTCTGAATGAATTGATCAGATTTTGTTGTATTGTACTGGGTTTATGTAGCAAGGTTTTGGTAGCGGGAGGGCTGCAGGGGTGGCTTCTGTGAGACAGCACCAGGAGTTGCTGTCATGTCAGACAGTTTCAGCTGGCTCCAAGATGGGCTTCTTCACTTCCTGTCACATTTTAAGTTTTTTGGAACAAGGAGTAGGCCACTTCTAAGTACCAGGTGAAAATTAGAGGATATATTCATTTTAAGGTGGGACAGGGTGGTGAGACACTGCAGTAGGTTGCCCAGAGAAGTTTGGTTGCTCCATCCCTGGAAGCGTTCAGAGTCAGATTGGAAGGGGCTTTGAGCAACCCGGTCTAGTGGAAGATGTCGCTGCCCATGGCACGGGGGTTGGACTTAGATGATCTTTAAAGGTCCCTTCCAACCCAAACAATTCTATGAATCTAAGAGCCAGAGAGGTTTATGGTAGCTGTACATAACAGAAGAAATGGGGAAAGTCAAAATATGTTTGTTGACTCAAGGATCTTATCTTAATCTCACCTTAGAAAATGCAGATAAAGAGTTTTCAGCTGTTTGCAGGGAGAACTAATACAAGCTATAATCTAGTCTCTAAATATATTGTAATGATTAAAATGCTGTAATATAGTTACAGGGAAAACTCTGAATTTAATAATACTGCCTGATGCTCATATATTAAAAGCATGACACTTCTTTAAAAAGCATTCTTTAATAACATACAGAATCATAGAATCACCTTGGTTGGAAGAGACCTTTAAGATCATTCAGTCCAACCATCAACCTAAGACTGCCAAAACCACCACTAAACCAGGTCCCTCAGCACCACCTGTCTTTTAAATACCTCCAGGGATGGTGATTCCACTACTTCCCTGGGCAGCCTGTTCCAATGTTTGATAAACAGGTTTGATATAACCAGTTGCTGTGGGAATACACAGTACTGTAGGCATTATTGAGCTTAGCAAAGATGAGGCTTTGAGCAGTCTGGTCTAGTAGGAGGTGTCCTTGCCCATGGCAAGGGGGTTGGAATTAGATGATCTTTAAGGTCCCTTCCAACCTAAACCATTCTATGGTTCTATGAATAAAAGAATCAAGTGTATTTTAATTTAACAAAGCATTTGGTGCTTGAATGTTTTCTGTTCAGAAAGAAAATATCTCCAAAATTAATTTAAAATAAGCCTTTATTTTTTCTAAAAATACATAAAATAAAGGTATATGTGTATCTGATGTCTGTGTTAGTTTTTTTGGTATTTTTTCCTGGGCAGTGAGGAGAATAGGGAGGGACAGTGAGCACCTGCAGAGAAGTACAAACCATCCTCCAAAACCAAGAAGCTGCTTTTTCAGCTCCCTCCAACTGATGAAATGTAAATTTAAGAATCTTGCCTTTTCCTACCTAACCAGACCATTGAGGTATTTGGAGTTGATAGTCTAGAGACTTCGAAGATTAAAGTCACTGTCTTTAACTGGGTCAGGGAAACAATTGATAGATTTGTAGAGAGAACAAAAGCTATACTATGATTGCCTCACAATAAAATTTATGTAGAAATAGATGCAGTTCTGTTAGTTGCTGTCTTTTGGCCTAGTTCCAACTGTACGTGTAAACAGAGAAACCACCAGAATGTGTTTACATATCTGTCCAGCGGGCTGCAACAATTTATTGAAGAATAAACACTAGGAAAAAAATCGAGAGATCATGTGATTCGATTAATACAGTATCTAAAACTATTTCTGTTCTGTATGGGAAAGTACCTGTGACTTCTGATGATGGTTGTTGTTTGCATTTTAATGGATGGAAAGAAATCACAATCATAAAGGTCAGCCAAATGCTGATCAAGGCCAAAGGCCTTAACATTTTATTTCTGTTTCTTCATTGCGATTCATACACACTTCAATATGTCTGCTTCAGAAAATCATGACAAAATGTTTGATGTTCTTAAAATACATAAAACTAGGAGGAGCTGCTGTTTTGCAGCTGTTGAGAGGGACC
Source organism: Burhinus oedicnemus (assembly GCA_008921705.1). Taxonomy (NCBI): domain Eukaryota; kingdom Metazoa; phylum Chordata; class Aves; order Charadriiformes; family Burhinidae; genus Burhinus; species Burhinus oedicnemus. The sequence continues at coordinate 1,750,309 of VFFE01007612.1, forward strand.
TGGACAGGCTGACAGGAACCTCATGAAGTTCCACAAAGAGAAATGCCAAGTCTTGCATCTGAGGAGGAACAGTCCAAAGCACCAGTATGTGCTGGTAGGAAAGCAGCTTGGCAGAAAAAGACCTGGGGGTGCTGGCTGAGCATGACACAGCAAGGATATCGAAGGATAACAGTGTCCTGAGCTGCATTAGGCAGAGGGTCACCAGTGAGTCAGGGGAGATGATCATTCCCCTCTACTCAGCACTAGCAAGACCATGTCTGAAGTGCTGCGTCCATGTGTGGGTTCCCCAGTACAGGAGAGACATGGACATACTGGAGTGAAAGGCCACAAAAATGATTAAGGGATTGGAGCATCTGCAATATGGGGAGAGTTTCAGCGGGAGAGTTTCAGTTTCAGTTTTGTTTAGCTTAGAGAAGAGAAGGCTTTTGGGAATCTCATCAATGTATATAAATGCCTGACAGAAGGCAGTAAAGAAAATGGAGCCAGACTCTTCTCAGCGGTGCCCAGTGACAGGACAAGAGGCAATGGGCACAGACTGAAACACAGGAAATTCCACTTAAACATAAGAAAAAACTTTCACTCTGTGGGTCTGGTCAAACACTGGAACAGGTTGTCCAGCCGTTATGGACACTCTGGAGATGCTCAAAACATGACTGGACAAGGCCTGGAGCAACTGCTCTAGCTTTCCCTGCTTTGAGAAGGCAATTGGTGTAGATGATCTTCAGAGATCCTTTTGAACTGCATTGTTTCTGTGATTTATTGGCCAAAGTTCTTCTGACTTGTTTTTCTACTGAACTGAGCTCTTACGACTTCAAACGTGTGCACTTGAAACTTGGAAACGTTCTAGGCGGATGGCGCAGCACTGGCACGAGTTGCTCGGAGAGATTGTAGTCTTCATCCTTTCAGGCCTCTGGGCCATGATGAATGAAAGTAAAGGCTGCCCTGGTTTAGTGCTGGCAATAATCCTCATTTGAGCAGGAGGTTGACTTAGATGACCTCCGAAGATTCCTCCAACCAAATGTCTCTCTGATTCAGTGTCTCCCCATGAATTTTAGATCCATATGTTTATCAGACTTGATTTAGAAAGTGAGTAAGAATTCTTGCTAATAATCACCATGAGTGGGGTCAGTGTGATGAATTGATTCAAGCAACTTAACCTCCTGTAGCTGCAGTTATTCGAGGGGCTGTCATTATGCACACAGTGACCTACCTTCTGTCCCTGCTGTTTAGAATTCCTGCAGCTGAGGGTTCCTGCCACTGCACGTGCACAAAGAACAACTTCATCTGTTGTACCTGCAGGTGTCATAACATAGAGACTGCAGCAAAAGAAAATGTTTCTGGTTAAAAAGCAGCTAAAGTTTACTGGGGTACTCGCAAACCAGTAATGAAAAGTCTGTGGTCAGCGCATGTGAAGTAACTATGTTTGCTTCTAGATCAGTAACTGTTTTCTGTTTATAAAACAGGTGTAAGTTTATGCAACAAAAGTAGCTAAGTTCCATTGCTCTCTCTTTTCCTCTGCAATAAAATGGAGAGGTTGTCACTGAGGTAAGGATAGTTTGCCTCTATACTGATACATTTTGATGACTCTCTGCAATAACTGAACCATATTGAATAATCAAATGCCTTCATGTTAGCTGCTAGCTAGCTTTCACTTTAGTAGTATAGCCAATGTGACATTAGCTAGATAATGGTAAATTTTCATGGCTTTTCATACCTGTGCTAGTTAGAGCATATGGGCTTGTTTTGATTGTTTTTAATGTTGATTATCAAATGGAAGACTGTCCTCAGTGTTCTGTATTTTATCCTTCTCCTCCCTTAGGAAATGGGTGGGAGGTGGGGGAAGGAAGGAGGAATGAGGTAACACTGAAAATCGTGTTGCAGCATGTCATCTGCTGGAATGGTAGGCGGTTTCAGGTTGTGTGCATCTTATGAGAGTTGTTTTCAGAAGTTGACATAAAACCATGCAGCTGATGAAATTATGCTTACTTCAGTGGGTGATCTAGCTGTGTAGTTATGCACACACTTGCACATAGGTCTAAATTTACTTGTTCTTCTGTGGTAAGTGTGCCGTACCAGTATATATGGTTTTGAAGTAAAAAGGTGTAAAACATGATTTTCACATTTACAGATAATTATAGCTAAGTGTGCTTAGTTTCAGACAATTATTCTCAGTGACTTGATTGAAAACTTGAAAAGCAGGTTTGTATGTGTTAGCAGGTGTTCCTCTAAATATAGCAAATAGTTCTATCTGCCCATTTTCTGCATTTTATGCAATGGCAGTAACAGTTGTTAAAATACATTTGAAATACCAGAAGTTTTGTAGAATTATGTCAGGTTATGCAAATACAAGACTTACTCCCCGCCTCCCCCCCACCCCCATGTCTTTGCAAAGAATTTAGTAGTTACTCATCTTTTTATTTCCGCAAACAAAAAAGGTATCATAAAGTATATTCAGTACAAAAAAGGTGAACATTTAAATACGAAAAGTACGTTAGTAAATACAATTTAGGCACATTACATTGTGCACAATGTCTGTTAATCTTAAGGTTCTCAGGCTAGTTTAAACAGATACAGGACATAGGGAAAAAAAATGAGTGGTTTAGAATGTTAAGACTTATGTATATATACACAGAAAATGTTGCCAGTAGGAAAGCAACAGGTGTCAAAAAAAAAAAAAAAAAGAGATCCTGTTTTACTCTTCACTTTTTGTATTAGTCCTAATGCTGGCTGCAGAAGCTCTGACAACAGATCACAGACCTAAGCCTCTTTCTGTTCCTTTGGCACTCTGGGTGAGGTAATGCATTCTCTTCACCCAGCAACGTGTAGCTTTTTGGTGAGTGGAAGAAGGAACAGTTGGAGATCCAAGCTGCCAAAACAGAATTGAAATGCAGAGGAGAGACAGTTATTCAACATAAAAAACCACAATAATAAAGGAGAGAATACTTGAGGAAATAAGATGAAGAAATGATTATAAGTATATGGACAAAGGAAAATTAAATAATTTGATATCAGATCAGATTTATCACTTTCAAGACAGATGAACACCAGCTGTTGGATTTAAAAAAAACACAAACAAAACCACAGAACCAACAAATAGAACCCCCTTCTTTCCTCCTCATTGCCTGTCCCCATGAAAGCTGTCACTGATACTTCTCACTCTAACCAGGGGTTATATAACTTTTTAAAAATGAAAAAAAAAAACCCCAAACCCAAACAAACCAACATCATGAATGATTATTTAAAAAGATTTAAATACATTATCTCCTTTTTGATAATATCAAATAAAATACTTGCATACTAGTTTGACATCATCTGGGGCCGTAAAGAGAGGAAACTTACCAACTGTGCTTGAAAACATAGTTTATGCTCTAGTGAAAGTGGTTTCACTTTCATCTTCATTAAATAGAGTAATGGAGAACTCAGGAAATGAAATTAACTTTTAAATCAGTGTTGTCTGAGTTATTTTGAAAATCAGCAAATTAGTTGCATAGTTGAAGACCTGAAGTGGGCAAAATTGCATGTACAAGGAAACTATTGTTTTGAGTTGCACAAAGCACTTTAGTTGCATTTATATGCAATAGTAGAATTGGAAGGCAGAGAAAGAGTAGGACTTACATACTTTAGCACAACAAAATGTGAATAGTTGTATGTAATTTACAAGCAGATAAGTTTTGGTTTGTTTTTTTTTAATTAGTTTTTCAAAATGGTCGCAAATACGGAAACTTAAGAATTTTTACAGTGCCCCTGTACTGACAAGGTTTAAGGTTTTTAAGGGTAGGTAACCTGCTATGAAAAAGCTGAACTCCTGTGTAGTCCAAAGGCAATAGTTGTGTTTCTGATTTTTATATTCACTAAATAGTAGAAAAAATTAATGAAAGATCATGCTGTTCAGCATGAAGTAGCTATTTAATTCTAGGTGAATGACTGGATTTTTAGTTGATTGAAAATCCTTAGAGAAGCATAATGATTTGAAATACATGGATTTTGTCTTTATTTACAGAGGGGTGTTTTATTTGTGGGTTGGTTTTGATTTTCTTTCAGTTCTGATTTTCAATTTACTGTGCTCAAAGACTGAAAAAAGGAGGAAGTGATGAGCAGCTGGGAGCTATGCATAGTAGGAAGAAGATGCCATTGTTCCCTGTAAGAAATACCCATGATTTGGTTTGGACCACTTGTGGAAAAGATGACATGCTTCTGTTTGATCGCACTTCTAGTGCTTTAGTAAGATTATGTATTATGTACAGACTCACTGAAGCATAATGGAGTAAAGAACTGAAGATGGTCCATTAAGCACCTCCTCACCCACCCAACCATACAGTATTTCAGTGTGTGTGTGTGTGTGGGGGGGAACCAAACAAAAAATCCCAAACCCCCACCGGATTTCAGACAGAACGCGTGATGTAATTATATGTTCTGGCTTTTCCATTATTTTGACTAGGTCTTATCACTGTGCATTCAAGTGATCATTAAAATGGTCACAATATTGATAGACTTCACAATTATGGGATTGTATATTTAACTTTTAATATTTGTAAGGTAATTCTGTTAGAATTGAATAGCCTCACCCTTAGTTTCTACAGAAAAGATTGAATGGACTGGGATTTTTCACCTTGGAAAAAAAGGCATTAAAAAGCTTGAAGAATGTGAATCAGAAGCTGCTTTCTGAAGTAGGCTAGTGTACAGTGTAATGAAATTATGATGGAGATGTTTTAAAACAAGGGAGTAGGTTTTCACGTAATGCCTAAGTTTTGATGTTAATTGCTTCCGTATGTGTATGTGAACAGTATAATTTGTCCTAAGCTTTAGGAAAATTATTAGATAGATAACCAGTTAGGAATTGCTAGTGTAGATACAATTTATAATTTAGAGTGTACCTAAATTATTGGTGGTGAAAAGTTGCTAAGCTATGTAATGGAAGTGTGTTTTTACTTGCACTGTTCTTAGATGGCTTCCTTACAACTTCATAAGTAGCCACTCTCAGAAACAGCATCCTGAGCTGGGTATTTTGAGAGCATATGACTGTTTTTCTGTAAAATGCCTTAAAATAACGGAAAGAAAGGTTCTGCACAATAGATAGTGATATTAAAAAGCTCATGTAAGCTTTTTGAGGGGGAAAACAAAACAAAAAAAAAAAATCCAAAAGCCATCACCAAACAAAACAACAAAAATACCCCAAACCCAACCAACCTGCCTGTGGAGGCTTGTCATAATTGTGATAAAATACAGCAAAAATGCAAACTACTCATTCGGCAGGTAGAAAGTAAAAATTAGATACAGAGGGAGAATTAGCACTACCTAGGATCTCTGGACCCCTGAATATAATCTCCCCCCTCCCCTTTTTTTAACCAAAACAAAACCCATTGTCATTAATGACTTGTATGTACAAAATAATGTCTTTAGTAAGTTTATATCCATTTGATTTTTGGTCTCATTCCTACAAATACTTTTCACTGAATAGAACTACAAGAGCGTTCTTTTTAGATCAGTTTGTAGGATTGAGATTTCCACAGGCTTTTGGGACAGGGACTCTCTGATCTCTTATTTCTAGTTGAGAGGCTTCCTTTCAGACATTGTAATAGAGCATGAGGTTTTATTTTAATATGGTAGTTGGGATCTCATGCATTCTTTTTCTTTTATATTTAAATAATACCCGAGTTAGCTATCTGAAGTCTTCAGCTCTCTTTTGCTAAAATGAGAGCAGGAAGAAAAAGGTAGGTAATCATCTACTAAGGTGCCAAAAGCAAACTTCAGCATTTATTCTCTGGAATACGTAGCTTATATTTTTATGTGACATGGTAAATGTATCTTACTTCGTAGAGTGGGTTTTAAAAAATTGTACATTATACATTTTCGTTTCATGATGATTTTCATCATGGCTTTATCTTAATAGAATTGAGCTGATAACCTTGTTCTAGAACAGTTTGGGTTCTGTATTGTAACACTGAATAACTGCATTACAGAATGACTTCAAAAAGGGTACATACAGCCTTCACATCTTTTATTCTTTGCATGGTATGTCCTATGGCAAGTTTACTCTAATTGAAAATTTTTTTTTTTTAAGTAGCAATTTTAAAAGCAGTTTTGTATCTACTAATTTAGCTATGAGATTTTAAACTTTTTTTTAAAAAACTGTATATATCCTTGTTTTTTTAAAAAATATGATGTAATCATTTTACATACTTTTAATCTGGCTGCTTGGCACGATCACAGTCATAACAAAAAGGACTCTATGTACATATTTATGACTACGGTTCTGGTGTGTATGCCATTTTTTTAAAATTTTGTTTAACAGAATTGGCATCTAGGTTATGAAACAATCTGTGAGCCTACTCTCCAAGTTATGCCAGTAAATACTAGTGTCTAGAAAAATTTTAGCTAAGCATGCGTATCAGTAACAAGAGAGTAATTGGGGTGTGACATGGATGGTGGTGCCTTCTACTGCTGGGAATAACTTTCAAAGAGAAGGAAATGTTACTTTTCCCAAGCCTTTTCATTTCAGGAAGGTTTAGTAACAGTACTGTTTCCTTTTCTTCACAAATTCTTATCTTTGTTTACTTTTAAGATTATGTAAATACGACTCGGTTCTTTAGGGTTGGCTTGTAATGGTGTTTTATCTTGGTAACATCACCCAAGGAAAGAATGAAGTGGCCTTTTATAATTAGATATATTGTGATCTACATGGAAGAAGGAAAGTTAAACACGGATCTTTTTTCTGTTAGTTCATCTGTCTATAATCAGCTAATTAAGGTAGGGTGACTGATCTTTCTATATCAGTTTTTAGAATCCACATTTTAACATACTGTTTCCCAAGGTGGTTTGTTTGGGTTTTTTTAAATGTTTAGTACATCACTGGCAATGGAAACCCAATCTAAAACTTCAGGTCTGTGTTGGACTGCATACAGCTCTCGAGACCTGAAGATACTGTAAGAGATACATGTACCATTAATTGGGAGTCCCTGTTCTTGAAGAGACTCCTTCCACTGGAGGCAGGTTGAAGAGCACCCTGCACAATCAAGAGTGGCAGTGGTTGAAAAAAACCCAAACATTATCATCATTAGTTCACTATGTATTCTGTTTTTAGTATTAGTTGATGATCAGAGGTATATGCCTGAGTCCAGAATTTCTGTAAAACTCTTTCCAAATACATATGTTGCCAGGGTTGTTGGAATGGTTTGATTTAGGATTCTGAATTTGTCTGAAGTAAAGTTAAATTAACTTTTTGTGCTAGCCATGAGATCATACTGTGTTCTCAGTTGTTCACAGATCTGACCAAATGCTGCTTTCATAGTCTTAAATTAACTGTCAGTTCTTTTGCAAACTGTGTCCCTTGGATCTCTCTTCTAGGGAAGACGACCTTGATAATTTTCCCTTTCTTTCCTCCTCAGAGTCAGCTGGTGTTTCTTTGCCAGAACTGTTGGGAAAGTTGTTCCATGGAAGGCTCCCAGGATGTTTGTGGAAGGAGTAGCACCACTTCCTAAATGTTAACTTTATCCATGGCAACGATTTATCAGATGCGAATATTTATTCCTTTTTCATTAAACTAGTAGATATACAGCGAATATTTAAGGCAGATTGGTTGGAATGTTCATTCCATAGTGCTGCTTTCACTGCTAATGCTTATTAAAGAGAAACTGCATTTTTAAAGTGCTTGAAAAGAAGTTTCAGATTTTTTCAGGCAAGAGGATTAAGCCAGATTTATTTTCACAGGGTATGCCTGCACAAGTAACAAATCAAAATTATTTTCTCTATGCCTTGATCTACACTTGCTTGGTGGGTTTTTTTTGTTTGTTTGTTTCAAATATGCTACTTCCACCAAGAAACGTTGTTAATAGATAGAGTGATAAAAGTGAATGATAGAAGCTGTTTTCAATTCCTAACAGTAAATAAAGTGCGTTGGCACTCACCTGTAGAAAAACCTTCTAACCACTAACAGAGCTGCATTTTCAGAAGTAAAGCAAAGAATAATTTGTGGTTTGGCTGTTTTGGGGTGTGTGGTTTTGTTCTTTTTATAATTCAAACATAGACATAAAGCTCTCAAATTTTGGATAAGTATAGGTGGCAAAAAATTGACCAGCAAGACTCACAACGCTATCTTGTATATTAAGGGCTTCAATTCACAAGAATATTACCATGTTGTGACAAGAAATCTGTCCTTCAGCTGGTTTTGCTTCTGTTGTGTGTGTACACTTGCATCTGTATGCTTGCTTCTGTGTTGCAGAACTGGAGAATGCTCTACACTTGTAATGGAACAACTTTCATTATCCTGCAGTAATTTATTTTCATTAGCTTTAAAAATTTCTTTATGGTGTAAAGTTGCTTTTGCCTGTTGATAATAAGCTCCATATATTTGTTTTCATGAGGAGGAAGAGGGATGGAAGAAATCTTTTTATATGCAGCTGTACATATGATACATGTACAGCCTTGACTTAAGATAGAAGTAGCCACACAAACTGTCAGAAACCTTGAAAGCATATGATTTTGTTGAGATATGCCTTACAGAGGGATAATCCATTATGGCAGGGGGAATTAGAGAATGAGTATATTAAAAATAAATGGTGCTTTAAAATTTTAGAGACTGTGTTTGATTGAGCACAGGTATATAAAAATGTGTATGTTCATCATATGTTAAAAGTATTAAAGGAAGCATGGTGCTGGATAAATTATTACTTACATTTCCTGTCATCACTGTGTTACACATATTTAATTATCATGGCAAATGAGAGCTAGTTTTTGAGGTGATAAATAGATTTGTCATTTATGCTTGAAATGTTTCCTGAATTAGAAAATATCATCTTTCCAGACAAAGCATTAATTTTGAGGTTGTTACTGTAGAGTAATAGTAATGTTAGGAAAAATGCATATAAAATATCCAACTTAACTAAATTCACAGAACAATAGGGCGAATTTCCGGAAACACACAGATGTGTGAAGTGCTACTTAAGAGATGAAGAGATGTGCGAGCCAAGCCAAAATGAAGGAAACGCATCTCATACTCTGCCTATGGCACCGGCGAAGAATAAGAACAGGGAAGGCGTGTATACAGCTATTCTCTAAAATACCTTTCCAGCTTTGAGTTTGTGTGAGATTCAGATTTCCAAGGTCAAGAGAGTGATCTGAATAACTGTAAAATCTGAAAAATCTAATTAACTATCACCAGTGTGTAAAGTTTCTAGTAAAAACTTTCATCATCTTTGAAGACCGTGCTGAGCCCAGGCCTGGAGGTGCAGCCGTCAGCACGCTTAGGTGTCTAACTTCCAGTAATGGCTGTTTAAAAACCATGTGTGGACATTCGTACTACTGCATTCTTCCAGGAATGCAGGTCAGGAGGAATGAGCTGACCACATTTGATGCACATAGACAGTAGGGAGTTAAGTCCAAACCACAGCTCTTTTTTCTCTGCCAGACTTCAGAAACATACAGGGTACCAATGCCTGTATACTGGTGCTTAAGGCATTCTGCTGGAAGTGAGAAGGATGGGTCTGAATAGATGGGGAGTTTCTGCTTAGTGAATCAGTGTTTCCCCTTAGGGCTTTAGTGCCTAGACTGTTATGTGAGAATTGGGCAATAGCATCAATTAATTCAGTTGCTGGGATACAGATAATATGGTTGAGAAAACTACATGTGGGAAATGTTTAACACAGTTTGAGGTGCTTACTTCAAGTGTAGCTTAGGTATCTAAATCCATAAAAGAGGTAAAATTTCAGAAACATTTCTCTTGCACATTCTGTTATGGTGGTTGTAGATATTTCCTCTACTCAGGATACTGAGTGTTGTGAATACTATTTTTCTATACCTAAGGCTGTACATACAGTGTATAGACAATGAAGGTGCTTAATGGAGCCTGTGAATTCCATCCCTAGAGCCAGCCACCTAATTTCTTACGCTTTGGCCTTTAATGCTGAGTCTATTTTGGATCTGACACTTGGATACACTTTAACAAGAGCAGTTAAAACTGGTATGGTTAATTCAGTGAGATCACTTAAGGCACATTTGTTATTTTTGATAGTCCCGTACACAGAGAACAAAAGATTCCATTTTTCAGTTATGTAAAAAATTAATTTTAAGCATTCTGAAAGCAGCCTTGTCTTTGATTCCTGATCAGTGTATCTTTAATGGAAAAGAAATACAAGCAATGAAAAAAAAAATTAAAAAGTTTTCAGTGCACAGTATATTACAAAATGGACAGTGCATATATAAAGAAAACTTTCCAGATGCAATTTGCATGCATAGTCATACAGAACTGTGCTGCTTGTCATGCTTATGTTAATAGTCTTCACTATTTAATATCTGTAAAAATATTTCATTATAGTCTATCAATACGCTTCTTATAATTTGTTGTCAAATACCTACCTAAACAGGCATAAGCGATACTAATGCCAGTATCTCTGTCTGTGTTCTTTTGTCTCTTATTTTCCTGTCTCCTGTTGCAGGTCTCTTGGAGATACCAATCTTAATCGGTACACAGAAAGTGGGAAGATGCTGATGACATCTGTAGATGAGACAGTGGAAAGCATCATTAAATAGTGAAAGATCATGATATTATAGAGGAAAGGTGGAATAATTCTGAAGACTGAATTGATTAGGCTGAAATGTAATAGAAAGTGCAAATGTCAAAAAAGGCATTTTTACATTTATCAGTAGAAGAGTGCATGAGAAAACCTGAGAAGCACTAGCTGACCCAGATGATAATTGCCAAGCAAAAATGAATCTGAGTTCTGTAAAAGACACATTTGATATTAGGCTGTATTAGGTGAAATAGCTAGAAATAAAATAGTGCCATTTTACAAAGCACTGGAAAGATCTAATGTCAAATTTTGTATTCAGGAATGATATATTATGATTGTAATATATGCAGCTAAGGACTAAGAGAGTGATTTATTTGATGTACAAAGTTAAAGTTTAAAGGAGTTGTGACTCCACCCCATATAAGTATATCAGAGGGTAAACACTGAAGGAAGAAGAGTTACTTAAGATAAACGATGGTTCTGGCAAAAGAACAAATGTCTATAAGGTTGGACATGAATACATTAAGGTTGGAAATTGGAAGGAGTGTTTAACCATAGAGAGTTTTGTGATTCTGAAATAGCTTTCAATTAAAGTTTCATCTTTTATAGCCCTGCAATAGATATCAAATGGAACTTGCTTAAAGAAAAATTATATAACAGGATTGGCCATGTTGGACTTTCTTACCTAAGTCTGGCTGTGTGCTGCTGTTTGAGCAACACAGAGCAGCTCAATAGAGCCTTGGTCTACAGCTGAGGCTCCAAAGCACTGTAGTAACAGAAGGAATGATGAACATCACCCGTATTCTATAAATTCTTCTGTCTGAGAGGTTTACTCTAAAGCAAGCTGACTTTCTGTGTATAACCTGAAGGAAGTTCAATTTCTGCCTAAAATGTTCTCTTCCGCAGAATGGTATGTCAAGATTTTCAGTGCCAATATAATGGTTTAGGCTTCAGTACTTTCTCTTTTTTTAGAAAAAAAAAAACAACCCACCACCCAACATTTTCTCCTTCGTTGCCTACTGGATATTAACTTGGAAAATACAGACATTCAAGGCACTTGTCTCAAGTGGACTGGGCTTTCATAGCAGATAACAGGTATTTTAGGTAATGTTGTAATTAATGGTACAATCCAATGAAAAAATAAAGAGGAGAAAAATACAGCCATGACATGACAAATGAATGTCCTACAGTAATATAGAGGAAGTATTTAGAAATTATAATTCTGTTGATAAAATATGAGAATAAATGTTCCTGTTTTGTTAAAAAGGAAGTAAAAAAAGGAAAACACCTGCAAGACAGAGGGAATATTATTTCAAATAAATGATTCTAGATAAACTATTTACTGTACTAGTAATCTTACCTAGCTTTCATAGGTTCAGCAACTAAGTTGCAAGAAGGGTTTGGGCTTCTAAAGATAGGAACTTCCGCGTGAACATGAGTTCAAGGACAGTGGAATGCAATTTGAGTGTTTATCTTTTAAATATTTACATTTATGCGAGGTTATTAGATACAATTGTACCCCCTTATCTCAGCCTTTGTAGCGTGAATAGTTTGTTAGTAGTTTGCAGAAAATGTTGCACCCAAGTAGCAAACCAAGTAATGAATTCTGCACCAGACTACCTTGCTTAGAATTCTCACTTCAACAGTAGCCACCAGCAGATGCCTGGAGAAGAGTAAGTGTAGGATTAGCCCATATGATACTTCCTAATATTCTTTTAACTTCTGAGCATTTTCAGCTTGCAGGTTTTGTAAACTTTTGGGAGTTAATCTGTTTAGGTACCTGCAGTGAATCTGTCTCACAACCGCTTGTCTAGTTTTTCCTTGACCTCGTCATGTGAGCTTCTTGCTTTCAGTGTCCCCCTCATAGAGTCCAGAGGGTTGCTGCTCGTATTTTGAAGTCCTACCACATGTTTACTTTGAACCTGGCTCCTCCTACCATTATGTGATATCCATTTGTTTTATTGGAAGAAACCATGAATACTTAATCTCTATCTAAGGTGTTGCCACTGAAGATTTTATAGATCTCTTATAGCAGCTCCCAAACTCACTTTTTTTTTTCTTTTTTTTTTTTTTTTTTTTCCCAACAGAAGAGTCCCAATCTGTTTGAGCATTCCTTGTATGACAGCAATTCATACCCTGGGTAGTTCTAGCCCCCTCAAAACCCTTTCTACTTCTACTGTGTCCTCTATTGAGAGGAACAGGAAAAAGCTTCATGCAATATTTAAAGTATGGAACAAACAGAAGTTTATAGAATTATATAGAATGACCTTTTTCCGTTTTGTACTCTTTTCATTTTCCCAATATTTCCTAACTTTCATAATGCTTCTTAAATTTCCTATTTTGCTTTTTTAGTATGGCCACGCACCTAGCTGATGCTGTCATGGAATTATCTAGCATAACCCCACTCTTCTGCTTCCTTAGTGTTACTGGTCTACACAGAGCCTCTTGTTTTATATATGAAGCTAGGATTAGTTTTCTATACATGTATCGTTTTACATGAATCTAAATTGAATTTCACCAGCCATTTTATTACCTGATCACTCAGACTGATAAGGTGTTTTTGCTGTTCTTTAAGGCACTCATCCTTACTATGTTGAATAAGCATGTACCATCAGTAGATTTTCTCACCTTGCTGATGCATTGCCATTGATTTCTCCTTCTCCCTTGCCACGTTAACTTATGCATGTGTTAAACAGGACAGTTCCCAGTACAGCCCCTGTGCAAGTGACTTCCCTCCATTGTGAGAGCTGAGTCTGAACTCCTATCTTCTGGTTCCTCTATTTTAATCAAGTTATTTTTCCATGCCACAACTTTTGCTTTTATGTCTTGGCAGCTTAGTTTCCTTAAAAGCCTTTAGCGAGGAATTTTGTTTAAAGTCTTTTTCAAAAAGTGAGTAGGCTGTGTGAGCTGGATCACCCTTGTGCATGAGGTTGTAACCCCTGCAGAGAACTTCAGCAGGTTTGTAAGGTGGGACTTGCCTTTATAGAAGCTATATTGGCTCTTCACTGATGGATTGGTATTTAGTGAGATGTGCAGTACATCTGTCCTTTATTATACTTTCTGTTATCAAATCTCAGGCTTACACAAATGTATTTCCCAGAACTTTTTTGTATCTCAAGGCTGGCGTTGCATTTGTCAGCTCCAGTGATCACGTACCAAAGAAATTGTCGTTTGGCTACTTCATCCTGTATTTCATTAGAACCTGTGGGTGAATACTGTGGAGCCTAGGCTATATGTTAATTTGTGTGTTTGTGCCATAGCTTTTTCCATAGTTACTTTCATTTTAAACCGAACCTCTGCTTAATGACTTAATGACTTAGTTGTTTTGCCAGTTGATTACACTTTACTCTGTACCAGCATTTGCTTTAGTAAGGTGTGTACTCTGGCACTGCACTTCTGATACGATACCCTTCAGTAGTCTCTCCTCCTGCCTGTAAGGATTCAGTTGTTTTAGGAGCCCCTTCTGGCTTTTTTAACAGTCATCCTCATTTTTATATACTTCCACCTTCTGAAGATTAGCATGACTGTGATGATTTTTCTTGGCCTTTGTTGCTCATGCAGTGATACTGAATTTAAGTACATTATGGTTGCTGCTTCCGTGGTACTTTCACTGTGAGGTCTTGGACCAGTGCTACGCATTTCTCAGTGCAAGCATGTCATGGGTTGTATTTCCTGTTTTGTGATGCTAACCATGAAACAACCTCTGATCTTAAAAAATCAGTGGGATCTAAATAATGTCATATTTATGATGTTTGTTCCACCTACGTAATGTCTAATGCAGTTGAATGCTCTGCCTTTGCTACATCTCTGATGTCTGTTAGCAGGTGATGCCTCTGTTGCGATTGGTGTCACTATCGTGGTTGCAATATGCAGCAGAACTTTTTATTTCTATCTGAAACTTCAATCCATGCAGCTTGTCTGCTAGTCACTGAAATAGTAGTTTGTTACTTAGATTTGATTTTAAACTCTCTTTTTAATACATAGTTCTGTTGTACACCTAGCACAGTTTACTGTATATTTTGCGTCCCCAGACTTCCTTTCACAAGAATATGCCTGGTATATTAATGTTTTTATTTAGGACAAGAAATTGATCTAAAATGGTCCTTACAATTTTCAATTCCTGTTCTAACGCTGAAAGTATAAATAATGTATTCTGCATTGTTAATGCACTCCATAAATATTGAGACATAGGCATTAATAATTTGATAAAATTAAGCATTTAAAACATCATTTAAAGTGTAATTGTATATAAAGTGAAAGTTAGAAAAAGTGTCACGGAAAAGAATAAACTGAAATGTCTTAAATGCTATGTGCTAGACGTATGAGCTGTATAGTACACACTGTTAATGTAGAAATGCTGGTGATGTAGAAATACGCAAATGTGTACTTTTTCCAGCTCTTCTGTTGAAAGCCCGGAATAATAAAATGGAACAAATAGCTGAACAGATCAGCCAGAATAGTAACATTAGAATTATATACTGGACAGAACATTTTTGTGTTACATGTATATCCCTCTCATTTTAAGGGGAAAATAATTCGGTTTGTTCAAAAAAGGAAATGGCATTTTCTCTTAATTAGAAAAAAAACCCGCACAACCAAGTCACATAATCAGCATTTCCTCCTTCTGATTTCTTGTATTAGGTGACTCTGGTACCAGTAGGTCAGGATTCCACAGTTATTTGGAACTTGACCTCAAAAACTAAGTAAGATCTTCAGGGCAGGAGTAATGTCTTTATTCAGCATCTACCACTAAATAGAGTCCCAACATGATACGACAGTAAAAATAATAATAAGTACTAAAAGAGAACCTTTGCAATTTTCATTATCGCTTCTTTGCCCTGTGTTCTATGTGCTCTGCTATGAGAACCCACGCAAATCATTTGGCCTTTTTTTGGATTAATTTTGTCTAAATTTAACACCCTGAACAATTTAGAATTACCCTAGCAGGATTTGTAGAGAGTGTTCTCTACCTATACAGATTGAGTACATGGTGTTTTGAAGCAGTTACCCCATGCATGAACTAGAGATGTCTGGTGAAAGTTCTTTAATCCGTGCCTCAGAAGACTTTTCAGCTGATCTGTGGAATTTACTGAATACTTAAGATTAACCATCCTCATTTCAGTGAAGAAGCTCCAGGAAGCTTGCAGTTTAAATAATGTGAATAATATAAGTAAGTACTGTCTGTGTTCCCCTCTCTGCTCCCCAAATTCTTTTTCTGAAATTGAGCAACTCTTCAGAGCTGTGCAATGAAGTCCTTCAGTTTTCTTTGTATTTCTGTATTGTCAGAAGCAATTAAAACCAGAATTACGAATGCAGCAAATAAGCTGCTAAAATATGTGACAAACTGTTTCAAGACTTTCTAATTGTCTTATTTTATATATATGTTCCATTAATGCATGAGGAAATCTTCTGTAGCACATAGGAACAAGCAGTTACTTCATGCTTAATTTATGTAGCATCTTGAAAGAGTCTATTTTAATACTAAAAAAGTGAAATGCTTTTCTAAATGCAGAAATGTGGCAAATGTAATATGTGCCCAGCCAAATATGATAACTTAAAACATATTAAATACTGAATATAGTGTTTACTTTATATACTTTCTGGTAACAACGTTAGCTTGAATTTCTCAGACCATTTATTACATTACTGTTAACACTTACTTGCTCTTAGTTTTACTGTGAAACTTGCCTTTTCTTTGCTCTTTTCAACAGGAGAATGTAAGTGAAGAATCCAGTAGCGTTACCAGTTGAAGTTAACCATTACATTTTTGTGTGTGTACAATATTTGTAACTCTTGAAATTTGCCTCCCAGATAATGCATATGTTTATTTTTGAAATAATTCAGTAGATGCAAATTTTACTTTTTTTGTTGATGTACTGATTTCTCTACTTTGAATTATTTTAATTAATCCCTGAAAAATACTTTGAGTATTTTTACCACCATTGCTTATTACTTTGAATTGGCCCCTTTGCAATCACAAGAACTATCAGGGCCTTCCCTAGGAGAGAGAATCTAGAGGTGTGTTAGCAGCCTAATACACTTCTGCTTAATTTCTGCCCTCCCTCATGAGGTTCTTGATTTGGAAATTATTAGGAATATTTCTTCTCTGTGTGCGTTTCAAGGATTATTACAGACCTGTCCAAACTCTGCAGTGGATGATGCTGTTGCAGTAATGGCAGGAGAGCGACTGAGTGATAGGGTTGTTCATTATAATGTCAGGCGGAGAACCGGGGACCTTGCTGCCGGGCCAGCAGTGACAGACAATGTTAGCGTGTTCAGTCAGAAACAAGCACATTCCAACTTCACCGGATACTGCACAGCGCATAATTATGCTTGACAATAGTCTCTTTCTCTTCCCATTTCAGTTTACAGAGGTGAATAAAATGCATCTTGGTGTGGAGTACAATGATTATATGCAGTTCTTTACAGTCCTGTTTTAAAAACATTCACCTTTAAAGTGATAAATCAGAGAACATCTGATTGTATACTCCAAATGCTGGTAACAGAGAGCAGCACACAACTAAAAACTGATACTAACATTGGAACCTTGAATGTAGGAAGCGGTCTCAAAAACAGAACTTCTGTTAAAAGTTCAGAAATCCTCACTGTAAAAACACAGGCTCAGTTTATTCATCTGGTTGCATTTCTTTTCAGGCAGATTTTCTTTTCCTGGCTAAGGTTGGTATTTCTATATAAGAGGTGTTTAAGAGGTATAGTAGTTGGTAAAGGCAAACATATTCTTTGTAAATAGTCATCCTCACACTTCCCTTAGGTTGTTGCAGCAACATAGAAGAGACTCAGCATTACTGAGTTTTTGAATGACATCCTCACTCTGTGACTAAAAACAGAATTCCATTGCTTTCACTGGGCTCTTCTCACCCCTGTGTAGCTGCTCTGATACGGGCAGTTGTGGATAAAGTTGTTGGAGTGATGGAGTTTTATCATCTATGCGCTTGGTTAATTGTTTCTGCACAGGTCACTGGAAAGAATTACATAGTAGTTATTGCCAGCCACTCTCAGTCTAGCTTGGATTTCAGCTGAGAGGTGGAAGACTCAAGGACCATTTATCCATTCCACGAGCCATCCAGTGATCTAAGAATTGAGTTTGGTTTGGGTTAACAGCAGAACTATTCAAATTCTGTCATATTTAGCTAGGACTTAGGTGTATCTGAGATTTTTATTATTTTTTTTTTTAAGCTGTTGAATAAAACCGTAATATTTTGATATAAACTGTCTTCCTTATGTGAGAAAGGGATAAAGGACTGTAGATTTGCTATCATTTTGGCAGTTACCTGGAGTCAGTACAAGTCCTAGAATGATTAGCATTTATGCTGCCGACATAGATGACTGAGACTCTTGACAAATGAATTCTGTTACAATTTGTTGTGGAGGTTTAAGATGCTGCTTGTTGCTGTCTGTCCCATCTATCTGATGCCACTTTGCAAGGTTGGGAGACTATTTGTCTGCTTTTCACATGTTCTTGGTTCACTACATCAGCAGACACGACTGATACCTTAAGCTAAATTTGCCAGAGCCTGTGTGGTTGAAGCTTTGAGACAGGCAGAAAACCAAGGAACAGTTTTCTGGGGGTTGAATTGTTTCCCTAGATGAGCTATTTTTGCTGTGAGAACTCTCCCCCCACACCTCTTTTCTCAAACTTCTGAGAACTGTGGAAACTTATTTTCTCCACATTCTGTTCATTCAATATCGGCTATTAGAAATTGCTAAAAAAATATGGCAGTCATTTTAAATTAAACATTCTCAGCAAAGTACCTTCAAAGTGAAATTATCAGCTTTTGTAGTGAGAAAAGCCTGTTCTTAAAGCTTTTTTTGTTTCAATTTAATTGTTACTGTGCTGTTAGGTTGACTGGGTCTACAAAGAACAAGAACATCTTCCTGTTATCCTTGGTCTGAAAGTTAACAGTTTTTCTCTAAGTGTTGTGTAATCATTTGGTTATTTTCTCTAACTATGTGATAAGATGCTTCTCTTTCTTCAATAAGTGGTAATATTTTTGAGTTACAGCAATAGTAGGGAATAATTCCTTTACGGGGAATAATTACGGCTTGGTAAACTTCTAGCCTTCATTATGAATGACTGTATGACTACAAGTGCTGGACAATCACTTTCAGCCTCTTTATTTATGGATAAGTTTGTCTAAATATTTACACAATAATTTAATAGTGTTACTGTAAAGCCTTCTATAAGGTTGCTTTTTGTTGTTTTTTCGTCCTTTCCTCTTATATTAGTAAAATATTCTCCCTGTAGTGGTGCCTTATATAAACGGGATGTTAGAAGAAGCAGTTTTGGACTTGTGATGTAGCTTAATAGCAAAACAGAAGGGTTTTTTTCTTCCTGTTGTTTTCCTTTTAGTTTCTTTCTGGTTAGTTCTCTGGAGGAAAGTAGGTTCAGTGTACGATTGGGGTATAAATTTTGAAACATCTTTCTTGTTGCTTTAATACTCCAGTTACTGCGCCCCTCGCTCCCCCTGACTTATGTACATTGGAATGGATCATCTCAACACAAATAGAAGAATTAACTCCAAGCACGTAGGAGTTGTCATGTGAATTAAACCTTAGCTCATCTAAACAAACGTGGCAAGGATCATCTCAGTACTAATAGACTAAATCCAAGCACGTAGGAGTTGCCATGTGAGTTAAATGTATAATTATCTAAGCTGGTAGCAGTCTTCAGTTATAGCCAGGGACTATACTGGAAAAGAAAATACAGATGTTGCATAACCACAAGAGGTTTATTTATAACTGTTTGCATAGGCTTTTTTCCTGCAAATTTAGCATGTGCATGTATTCCATAATTTGAGGTGTTCTATTGTTTGTTCTGCTTTTTGCATGTATGTAGTTCAAAGCAGAAGTTCTGGTGTTGGCACAAAAAAATTAGGAGCATTTCTACAACCTGTGTGCTGTGGTGAGTCAGAGTAGGTGATTTTGTTAATCTTTCTAGTCATCAGGTCAGGTGTGCATTCTGGTAGTATTTTTTCCCCACGTGAGAGTCTCACCCTTTGGGAACACTACTAAATTGAGGTTATGGATTATAAAAACATAGATAAAGTTAGCATGTTTTTTTGAGAAATGTGCAGAAATCATATTGTGCCAAACCAAGTTAAGTTTTCTTTTTTAAATCTGTGCTTTTAGATCTCATGTTGGGACCTTTCATTATGTCTATATATAAATATAAAATATGTGTTTGTTTAGTGACTAAACAACAGTATCAGTTTTGTCACCAATATAGTATTCTCTCCTGCTTACTGTTGCAAAGTGTCTCCAGACTATTAGTAGGCACATTTTATCTACTGTATTAAGTGCATAGCCATGTCTATTTTCTTTTGTAGTATTGATCTAGGAGTAATACAAATGACACTTGGTGGCTGCTTTAGCTTTTACTTGTTGCTGTCAGCAGCATTATTTTCTTTCAAATTGCACTAAAGGTAGTATTTTTTTGAGCAAGCTTTTTACTTTCCTTCTTGGTTATTTTCTGGCCTTTTGATAAAGGTTTTGATTGAAGATCTTGCAGAAAAGCCAAGCAGTTGTTTTTTCATTGCATCTGTCATTGTGGTACATAGGGTAAGGCAAGGATTTTATTTACAGCTTGTATTTCTTATGTTTATTGGTAAAAATAGAAATTTAGCTTCTTTTTAGATTATTTCAAATTAGTTGCTAAGGATTTTAGTGGTATAAAATTATTCTGTGCTATCTCATTGAAATCAACAATTTACTACAGAGGAATATTATTTTAATTAATTTCATTTTGTTAGTTTTTACTGAGAAAAAGATAGATGACTATCTGAATTTGCTGTATGAATAGCCCCACTAAGCTTTATATGAATGTTTCCAATTTCTGTGAATGTTTGTGAAATTTTCCTGGAGATGTTAGTCACAGTGATGCTTTTATACTCTTACTTCCCCACGTCTCTTAAGAGACAGTTTAGGTAGGAGTTGTGTTCTAAAGAGGAGGAAAACTTCTCATTTTGTTTTTGTTAGTCTCCTGGCATTGATTAGTGGAATTCTCCCATCTCTGATACAATACATGAAGTAATATTGGCCCACATCTCTTGGTTTTCAGGACACTTAAGTCTGTATCCTCTGTCTGGCAGAACACACCTTGCAGTTTGTAGTGATCTGGCCATTATCGTTGTGTGCTGTTGGGGCTGTTATATTCTTGTGCATAAAGTATCCCTTTAGCGGTGTAAAAAAAATAGCTGTTTTCTCTTTATTAGTTAAAGGCTCCCTGCAAATCAATTTGCGATATATATAAAAAGAAGTCTGTACTAACCGCTATAAAAACCCCTGGAGAATAGCCAAACCATTCTGGACTTAATTTCCACTTATGCTTACCTTCTCCAAGCTGTGATCTGTACAATCGATCTTTCCTGGTGTTTCCCTACATCCTCTTCCCATACACTCATGAGCTCCTTAGGTACTCTGGACTCTGGGCCACATAGCAGCCTGCCCCTATGCTGAATCCCATGCTAAATTCCACATCCACTCCTTTTCAGGCATGCCTTCAGATTATGTGGATTCCTGACTGGTGTTTCATCAACATACTAGTTACAGTCTCCTGGACAGTCTTCTCATCTGTAAGTTAATAAAATAACCTGAATCAGTATCTGAAGAACACCTCTTGACTTGAACCAAAGTCCATGTGCTAATCAAGGTATTCTGAACTTCCTTGGCTATGCAACTTTTCCTTCCATCAGAAAGACATGTTGTTGCCTGGTTTTAATTATCTTAAATTTAATTACAGTATATTTTAGTTATGTAAAACTGGGACTATAGTAAAGGACAGAAATACAGTTGGAGAGACAGAATTTTGTAAGGAAAATGGGCAATGAAGAACACTTCTAGAATGGGAAAAAACTAATATTAATGATAAATCTAGAATGTAATTGGCATATTGTCTCCTGTCATATAAGGATTGAATTGTGCTTAAATTAAATATTGGGGGCAAGGATTTAACTAAATTTAAGATGGACCTTGATTGGTTTAGGTCATGATCAGGATTATACAGTGTTGTCATCTGCATTGCATAGGATTAGGTTTATGGTTTAAGGATAACATATCCTACCCAAATTGCAATTTAGCCACTCAAAATACATACATCTCAGATATTCAAATCTATTTGTTTTCCAAAAAATTAACACTATGTGTATGAATACATTAGGCTCCTCCCTGCCTAGCTGGGACATTTAATTTGAGTCACCCACACATGCTTATAGAGGTGCTTAATTTGTCTAGATAGCTGGAAAGCCTCCTGAATTCCCTATCACTCTCTGGAGAAGCTTGAAACGGTGAGCTGGGGATTAGGTCTATGACTGATTTCATCTCATGTGAGAGTGGTCATTACTGTCCCTGACTGATAGAGGATTCAGTTGGTTATGCTGTATTAGAGCACTGAAAAATAATGGGTGCAGCACTTAAGCTAGGTTATTTAAACCTGTGTCTTCCACCTGCTGGGGGAGAAAGGGCTAGGGAATAGAGGAAAAATGGCTTTCAAGTAACCAGGACGTTAAACTGGAAGGATGCATATCTAATTTTCTAATCAGTAATTCTGGAGATGGTTTTATTTAATGACGATATCTATTTTTTTTTAAATGCATAATTATTTTCTGGGATTAAGATGTGGAAACTGAGTTCTGCTGCTTGCAGCTAATATCTCAATTTCTGGATAAGATTTGGCTTCCTTATTTGCTTGCTCAGTTTCAAGTGCTCTCACACGAAATGTTCTGTGGCTTAATGCTTTTGATTACTGCAGTAAGGGATGCATGAATTCATTCCTCTTAATCGGGCTTCCATCCTTTAATCAGTCTTTCCATTTCTCGATTGAGTTCTCCAAATAGCAGGCTGTTGTTCAGGAGACAAGAACCATCCTTTCTTTGGTGCCTATACTTCAAAGAGGGTAGACAGAGTTAATTTTAAGTACCTGGAGGCCTTTTAGATTTCCTGTTGTTTCCATACATCCTTGGTAGAAAAAAAAAATAATAATGTAAATGGACTGGATTGCTCTTTATAGGTACCTGTGATTTTTGTCCATTATGTGGAAACGCAGATGTTTAACTAGGTATGGTAACTTCCCACTGCTGTCCTCAGAGACTGCTAAGGTGACTCTGTTGCTGTCTTCTCAGCCATGCCCATTTCCTCCCTTTTTCTATGCTTGAAACCAACATTTTGATGACAGCACCGATGTCTGATAATTAGAATTTTATACAGTTTTATTCTAATACTGTGTCCTAAATTCTCTGAATATCTACAGTTAACATATCTTAAATGCAGAAGGAATTACGGAAGTTACTGACTTCCTTGGTTCTTACGTTACCTACCTCTAAGGCAAACGGGTATCTTTATTACTTGATAATTATATCTACTAGTTCAAAGTCTGACAATTCCAAGCTATCTTTTCAGAGCTCCCTATAGAGACAGCTAAAGATAATCTCACTTCTCCATCCCTGTTCAACCACTATCTACCCTTTGCTAAATACTTGTAAGACAGAAGGAGCCAACTTTATTAGCTCCCTTACTAGGTCTGCCCTTCCTCTTGGCTGGCTGGGCTGTTTTTTTTGCTGTACTGTAGAGAATAAACAGATTCACCTTCTTTTCTTTTCCTTTTTCATGTCTGTAATCCCTTGACTCCCTCAAAGGAGCCAGCAGAGATCTATGTTTACTCAGTGTTTCCCATATCACAGAATATATTATGATTGTCACTTGTAATGGTCGTAAGGGCCATGGATGTTTTCCTTGAAGACTGAGAACACCTTATTTTGCCTGATAAATATGTACATACAGGGTTTTTTGGTCATGGTGATTTAATAATGTTGCCATAAGCCTTGTAGGTGTACCTTTACTGTCTCTTTATGAATAAGTCAGACATAAGAGGAATGCACAACTGGAAACAGTCTTCTGACCCCGTGAAGATAAGTTCCTTTGCAAAGTTTTCAAATATGAGTGGTTTGTCTCTGCTTGAAACTGAGGTGGCATCTCCAGTTTAGTGACTGTAGTTTTCATTTCCATGGATTATGTATTTCCAACCCCAAATCAGAAAGTACAAGAATATGTGAATTTCAAAATTTTCTTATTTCCTATTTGTGCCTCCAGTTCTTTAAGCTAGTAACTTTAAATAATTGTTACTTGAAGCATAGCACAAAACCAAGTTATTTTAAAAATCAAGTTTTCAAACCTGGGGTCAAGAAAAGGAGGCGAATTCTTTGTTTGCCTATGATTCCTACTTCATCCCAATAATTTCTAAACTGCTGTCTGATTTGAGCCAAATTTCATAGGGGAACAAATATTTGAAAGATTGTTAAACTCCTGCACATACTATGAAAATGTATGTCTTTGCAAACGTTATAGGCAATGGAAAGGTGACAGTGTTAGTTTACATGTAAATAGATACAGGAAACCAGAGAGGAAAGGCATCTTGCAGATATCACAATTATGGGAACAGCTTTAGTTAAAGCTCACAATCAACCATGACACAAAAGCCTTGAGAGGACTAGCTTTAATTAGTTCCAGTGTTCACAAAAAAAATTAGTTTTCTCTGCAATATTTATTCCTTTCCTGGCAAGAATATTTCTCAAACCGAGACATGGACAATGAAAGTAAATGGTGACTAGAATTAATTCTAGTACTTAAATTTGGGGAAAAATACATATGTAAATACGAGATCTTAAATGCTCCTTATGAAATTACAAGGAAATCTAATTTTGCCTGGAAAATAAGTTTTTCCTTATGATATATTTTAAGGTGTTTAAATTATGGCTTGCAGAAATTATGAACTATTAGAAATAATTTATTAAAATTTAACAAGTTTTAAAACTTCCATGTAGGTAATCCCTACTTGCGACATAAATTTGCTAAATGACTACTGATTCTTTTACAGGCCGAAGGATGCAGCCTTATTTATCTTTCGTCAGAGTGTTATAACAGAAAGGCAAATAGTGTCACATTTCTTGTTAATAAATATTGGCATGAGCAGTTTCTTTGATTTTCTGTAAAAGATTATTTATTCTTTGGAAGTCATATAAATCAGGCTAATAGGAAAAAATTCCTATTGCAACTTCTAAATGTGGTCCCGCAAGGAATCTCATTTAACTTCAGAATAGCTACTTAAAGGACCAAGAGTTTGAGGGTCTGGATGCCAGACCTCAGCCTTCAAAGGACATACAAACTAGAAACTTAATCAGGAAAAAAACCCCACCTACCTTGCAAAATTGAATTCATGCAGGTGCTAGTTTAGAGTAGGTGATAGCAACGAATAATAGTATAGCTGAAAGAATTAATGGAAACGTAGAATGGTTTGGGTTGGAAGGGACCTTAAAGATCATTTAGTCCAACCACCCTGCCGTGGGCAGCCACATGACACCTTCCACTAAATCAGGTTACTCAAAGCCCTGTCCAACCTGGCCTTGAACACTTCCAGGGATGGGGCATCCACAGCTTCCCTGGGCAACTTGTTCCAGTGTCTCACCACTCATAGTAAAGAATTTCTTCCTTATGTCCAATCTAAACATACCCTTTTTCAGTTTACAGCCATTGTCGCTTGTCCTATCACTACAGGCCCTGGTAAAAAGTCTGTCTCCACCTGTCTTCATAGGAGAGGCGCTCCAGCCCTCTGATCATCTGCATGGCCCTCCTCTGGACCCGTTCCAACAGGTCCATGTCCTCCTTATGTTGGGGGCCCTAGAGCTGGATGCAGTACTCCAGGTGGGGTCTCACGAGAGCAGAGTAGAGGGGCAGAATCACCTCCCTCGACCTGCTGGCCATGCTTCTTTTGATGCAGCCCAGGATGTGGTTGGCCTTCTGGGCTGCAAGTGCACGTTGCCAGCTAAACACCATCCTGATATTTAGACTTGTTTAAGTATGCTCATGTAACACAAACGCATCCAGACTGCTGTTTTCACTTTTGGATACCACATTGCTAGAATAATGCTGATAAATTAGATGGTACTTGAGTAAGAGTAATAAACAATATTGGAATTAGCAACGCTTTACATTTTTTTTTTCCTCCTAAATAAGAACAAAAAGGTATAACTTGGTAGAATTGCTAGCAAAGAAAGGGTGCAACATCTATAAATACCTGAATGTTACAAACAACAAGAAATAAGAATTAGTATGTGTAATCTGAAAGCACAGGGAAACAAAACTGACATGGCAAGAGGGAGAATTGGCACATTTTCCTGCATATGAGATGTAGTTGGTTGTAGAAGAGTTCACACAAGAAATTACTGGAAACCCCCTACCTAAAATGATGAAAATTGAATGGGAAAAATACTGGAAAAATTATTGTCCCAAATGGCACTGTGCTGGGTAGGAAACAGGCACATCTGAGTCCTCCAGTCTTTACTTAACAAATCTTTTATTCACTTCAGTGCAGAGTTTTGACATTATACTGAGTGAAGGATGAAACAATCAGTTTCTAGCCTTCAACAATATAAATCATCGGTGTTTCTGGACTGTTGAATATTTAATAACATTTCTGTTCAAAAGTAAACAACAACTCTGTGAATATTAATACCTTTTTCCTGCAGCATGTCTCATCAAACTTGTTAAGTAGCGTAAATGGCAGTAGATAGAGCAAAATGTTGTTTATGCACATTCACATTTTTTTGCAATAAATCCTCTTCTGAGGAATTTTATTGTTCACAAGGGGGAAAAATTCATCTACAAAGAAGCTCAGCTAGTAATTATAAGGTGATTATTACACATCTGTACATCCCACTTGATAGTTGGTATATCTTAATTCTTCCTTTAAAACCATGAAAATCAAAACCAATAATCTGTCATTCGTGGGTTTGGAATCATAGCATAAACTGCATTTAGGCATTTGGGATCGTACCATAAAGTGCAGTGAAATTTTCATTTTTTAAATACATGGTTTATCTCTGGCTCCTGCAGTGCTAACATCACTTCTTCAAATCTCTAGTAATGTTTTGAGGCATGAAAAGCTTCTGATAGTCATTGTTGACACATGTTACTTAGTTTAGAGAGTACTAGTTAGTACAGTGTGTATCACTGGTGGATTAATATACAGGAACTGCATAAGTAGCTCCTGCATTGTATGAGGTTTCTTAGTCACAGCCCTCTGTACATTGGTCTTATTACTACTGTAGATTTGCGACATTATTTATTATTTCATTAGCATCCAGTTTCCTTCTTGTATTTGGCAGTAACGTCAACACGATGAAAGGCCCAGACTGTTGTATTCCCCTTCCTTCCTTTCCTCACCCATGCACGGCCACTCATTTCTTTAATTTTTGGCACGTTATAATTTAATATTTACCAATTGTAGCTTGGTACCAAAGAAATAATTATTTCTTAATCACTCTGCCTTCAGGGGGTTCTCCACTTGTGTCTGGGGAAAAAGGGCAGGCTTTGGCCACCGAGGGTGAGCGCTTCTGTGTTTCCTTTGTAAGGACAGCTCTGTTGTTAAGGCAGGGCACTGTGTGTTGAATTCTAATTGCCTTGTGCGAGGGCTAGCCTGTTTCGAAGCAGCCCAGTGTGGGAGATGTTGGCTGCGATTAATAGTGCCGCAGCCCGGGGGCTCTCGCGGCGTGGGGAGTTCTGCAAGTTGGCGATGCGCTGCTGGTGGGGAACTAGCAGTTCAGTGCTGTAGCCAGGGTGGAACACCTTGTCTTCCCAGTACCCACCAGGTTACTTTTCTTAGCAGCTGGGAAGTTCAGGTACCTTTTCTTTAAATATTTATTGCTTACTGCCACAAAATCCTGGCCGTTCAAAAGCAGGTTGTTGTATCTGTGCGATAGAAGTATGTCGGCAATCATTCTACATGCATTTGGTGAATTTTATAAAATTAAGTTATAAAATTGACATGTGCATTTAATAGGTCTTGCCATGAACTGGTAAAGGACTATGTAACAAAGGTAACTGTTGATATATAGAATATACATTTTCAAGGGAAATCATAGAAAATTTTTAAAGGTAGTATGTTATGATGGAAATGCTAAAACCACAGGAACTGTACCCTTAGTTCTGGTACTAAGGTTTTGATTTTAAATTAACACGGGTTTAGTTATCTGTCTCTGTCAAGGCTATAATAAAGAGCCTTTGTTGCAATCCATCATAGGGCTTTTGTGTTATACACCATACGTAGAAACTGTTAAGAGGAAGACTAGATTAATGCTGAGAGAAAAAAATGTCATCAGATAAAACATAGGTCTCAAAAAGCAATTTCAAATCGCATAGTATGTTAATACATTTTTAGCCTTTGGGGAGCGGAGGAAAACTTGTAATCAAAAATTAATTTGAGCATTCTTGGTTGTACCTAAATTAGAACCCAGGATACTTCCAAAATTGTTTTTAATCAACTGACCTGACAGGAGCTCACTAGGAGAAAACTAATGAGTACAGGATAATCTGAATAATATTTAGTAATGCTGATAAGAAATTTTGCAGCTCTTTTTTCAAATCTTACATGTAATAATTTAAAATATTTCTCTTTAGAGGTAGCAGTATGTGTGTGGGCGTGTATATAATAATGTGCATATGTTTTATATTTTTTAAGCTTCAGAAAGCTTAAGAGAAATACAAATGCAAGGAGTCACTTTTTTTTTTTTCTTGATTGATATCCTAACAGTAAAGTGCAATGTGGTTCCACATGATTTAAATATTTCTCCATTAATATATGGACACATAGGATGAATTTCATTAATCTTTTTGGTTTTTTGGTAAGGTATCATTAGAGCTTGTGCCTGTTTGGGGACAATGATTCTCATCTTTTCTGTGAAGTGTTCGCAAGACTGGTTTTTTAAGTCTTCACTGTAGTTTAATACTGTTGTTTCACTATTGGAAGGAAAAGAATTGGTGATTAGTATTTTGTGGATGAGGCTTTGAGCAACCTGGTCTAGGGGGAGGTGTCCCTGCCCATGGCAGGGGGGTTGGAACTAGGTGATATTTAAGGTCCCTTCCAACCTAAACTGTTATATGGTTCTATGATTCTTTGATTTGTATTTGGATTTGAAGAATGCAATTATGTTCTATTCAGCGTCTGATTGTTTAGTGTTTTGTAAACTTAAAATATCACAGGTCATGAAGGTCATCATATGTGTATCAAAACTTTTAGTTTAAAGATATTGAGAAGTAGAATTGTAAGGTGAAAAAAAAAAAAAAAAAGTAGAATTAGAAATTAATTCTAATCTAAGACCTGGAAATCTTTAGTGTTCGTTGTTTGTGTTGGTTTTTTTTTTTTAAAATATACTTAGGGATTTTTTTTGAATCAGAAATTCAGTATGTTCTGTGTATTTTATGTTATATATATTTTGGAAGTAAGTTGTTATGCCAAAAAAAGTTCACTATCTCTTGTAATTTCCATTTTTGCTTAAAATACTTAATGTGAAGGAAGTTTGTATGTCTAAATGTTTCTTGTAGACATGCTAAACAGTGTAATGTCTAACTTCATTGAATTTTGTCTATGAGCCAGAAATGCACCTGGCTTAGCGCCTTATTGCCCCCAGCAGTCCTACTCTTCAGGGTAGGTAGTGTTGAACCTGATTTATTTATTTATTTAGTTAGTTAGTTATTCCAAGAGCAACTTGATTTAACTAGTTAATTTATTAAGATGAACAGAAATGTTTTTACAATTATTAGCAAGACACATCAAATAACTGCACTTACGGTAGCTGGATTTTTTTGCTTTGCTTTTGCTGCAGATTGTTAAATTTGATATAAACAACTTACATTTAAAAGACACTATAGTAAGATAGAAGCTGTTGGTAGTGAGGAAAAATGAAGGAAGCAACATGGTTGAAAGAATCGGTGCTTAACAAATTGACAAATCAGTAGGTACTTGTTTATATTCCAGAAAATTGGAGGTGAAAACAATGGAAAAAAACCTTCAGTTATGTGAAATGAAGCTGATCTTAGCCTTGTAGAAACTATCTAAAAAAGCCAGTTTGTAAGCTGCTGTGCTCTGCATTGTTTGTGTTTTAATTCCACTTCATTAACAGGAATTCTGCTTAACAGAAGTGACAAGATTTGCAAAATCCTCATGCTGTTTATTTATCCCTATTGTATTTTGCACCTGTATTGGGAAAAATAAACCAGTATTGAGCTGAATATTCTCTCCTTGTAGTTAGGATGCCTTAGGTTTTTTGCTCTGTGTATGTGACCGGAGTGGAATCTTTGATTAGGGTTTGAGGGGAGGAGAGGACTGTATAAATGATGGTGACAGCCTCTGTCATCTGCGTACTGGGACAAGAGGGGCCAGTAGCAGCGGAAACAAAACACAGGTGGGAGGAATTTCAGACAAGTATGTAAGGACCCTGAGGAAGCCCAAACCCATACAACGGGTTGTAACTGGAGTCAAGCCCTAAAGATCTACCCCAACAAAATTGGAAGTGGTATGGAAGCCCTGAGGGCTGGACTCGCTCAGTAGCAAGTGGTTGCTGCATACTATGATGCTATATTTTGTTACACGTAGCTCGTTGACTCGAACCAGATTGCAGTGTTTCACTCACTGAAAATATGCTGTTGCCTCCTCTGAAACTTGAGGTAGCCCCTGTAGTTGTGAATTGGTATGTCAGCTTCTCCCCTGAATATTGCTGCTGTTTTGATTCAGTTGTGCTTGCTGCATTGATACTAGGGGGCCGTATTTTGCGGCATTATCGATACTGAGAATTCTGCTGTTACTGCCATCACCAGAATCATCTCAGTGACAGTAACTATTTAAGATTTTTTGGAAAAGCTAATTTATCACAAATGAAGCTCTTAAAAGTCAGCATACAAATAATTAATCACTCCACTTCATGATAGTCGCAACCAATATAGGGATGAAAATACAAAATTTTTTTCAAGTGTAAAAAAAAAATTGTTGCCCTTTTTTCATTTGTTTAGCTGAATAAAAGGTGAAACTTAGAAATTTTGGAAAGGAAGTAGATATAGCTGTAGTTTGTGTCTATAATCAAACCCATAATTTTCAAATGTTTTTTCCATGTGCTTTAAAGATGAGTGTGCCTTTGTGTGTGCAGGTGTGCATGCATGCATGGGGGAGAGATTGTAGTCTTATGATACACATCTGAGAGAAAATTGGCTGGATGGTAGTAGCTGTAAAGTAATTTTTTAGCATTGTTTGTAATTATGCCTTAGAGATTGAGTAGGATTCAAGTCCTACCCATTTTTGTGACTGTGTTCTCTGTTTTCTGCATATCTGATGTGACGGATGTACTAAGATGCATTTTAAATATTTTTTTATAATTATATGAGTTAAATTGGTTTTTACAATCTGTTCATTATTAACTTGCTAATCAAATACTTTCCTATACAATGTTACTGAGATAAAGACTTCAGTGGCCCATTGACATATTAGTCCATCCCTGCATAATCTTATCTTCAGTTTGGCAACAGAATATTTAGAGAACGTTTGAGAGACTGTTGTTGGTATTACTTCAGGAACTGTATTTTTTATATTTGTGACTAGAAATAAATTAAGAAATATTTTATTAATGACTGTGGTTTAATAATAAATGTATCAACTTCCTTTATATACCATATATAGGCATTGCTCCTTACATTATCTATTCAAAAAAGTTGTTACACATTTGGTCAATCTAGTATAAGAGGTCTTAATTTGTAAATGATTAATTTTACACTCATTCTTAAACAGCACTGATGTCAACATCACTTTCTAGTAATATATTTTGCTTTTATTTTCTTTGACACTGCTTTTTAGTTACAAAAAGGTCATCTTTTCCTAGTCACTTGCAGTTCGAAAAATTTTTGAGAGCGAATTGCAGAACACTGAGATTTGAGGGAAGTGTTCCAAGGAGAAGTGCTTTCATTCTGTGGCGTGGTTCATAACAGAAAGGATTGCAAAACAGTAATTTTAACACATTCCTGTTGAATTGTCAATTTAAGATGTCAGTTGTCAACTTGTCAGTTCCAAGATGTATTTTCTAAGGGATGTTAATTGCCTTTACAGTTTTAAAATCGTTATGTCGACTCAGCAGTAGGTGGTAGTGGCCTACTTTCTTGAAGGACACCATACTGTTGGTGTCTGTTTTTTCTCAAGCTTTTACCTGGACCTTGATCTTGCAGTGAGAGCTGCAGAGAAACAAGCTGCATGAAGTCTTTGCACATTTGCCTTTTCAGGCAATG
Organism: Burhinus oedicnemus; assembly: GCA_008921705.1. Taxonomy (NCBI): domain Eukaryota; kingdom Metazoa; phylum Chordata; class Aves; order Charadriiformes; family Burhinidae; genus Burhinus; species Burhinus oedicnemus. Next base: position 1,781,928 of record VFFE01007612.1, read on the forward strand.
TGTATTATAAGATCTTCATCTTTGGATTTTCTGCAACTAGTATAACGTGATGTTTCGTAGTGTAATCAAAAGAAAATTTGACAAGAGAATGAGCTTGTTTTGTTAACTGATACAATTCTGGTTTTACCAGATTCATTAACGCATTTGAGGATTTTTATTAGCCACTTTCATTCTGTCCCAAAGTCTGTATAGTGTAGATGCAGTTAGTACATGATTATGTAAGCAAATATAAAAACTATTGTATATTCTGTTTCTGTTTCTAAGGGTGGGTGGGGGAAGTGTTAAATTGATTGGTGCATTTCAAACTGTGGTCTCTTCTGCCAGCAGCTAGAACGTGATCAATTAAATGAGGCATATGAAAGGCATTGCTGTTGCACATTGTTAAAGGAAAATTGCAAGAAGTATGGTAATATTAAGGCATAAAGATATGCTGTAGAAGTGGTTGGAATTAAATTTAACCCTGTGAAAGCAAGGGCATTCAGTGCTGCATTATTGGTATAGTATATAAAAATTATAGATTAATGTCTTTTATTAATGCTAAGAAAATAATGTTAAGTTTAGTAAGGATGAAATGTAACGTAATCGGAAGTGCTTTCATTAAAAAAAAAGACATGTGATTGTGAAATTTCATTAGTCTTCTGAAAGGAAAACTGAAGTATAGTTTAATTACCAGTTAAACTGTTGGGCAGGTTGGTTAGTTCGTTTTCCCCACCTTAATGTTGTGCTTTCATTCCTGCTTGTCTTACTGTAACTGCTAGACAACCTGAATTATTACTGTGACAACTGACATTTCCAATTTCTCACAAGCTTCTAGTAATGTAACATTTCTCCACACATCTTGCACTTCTGAGGTGTTTCTACAGGAGCATGTTGAAGGAAAAATGATCGCTGTTTCCTACACTGCCGCTCCCCAGAGCCTTCTCTTGGCACCAGCAGCAGGGTGAAAGCGTCCGGGTCGGAGCCGTGGGAGCAGCGCTGCTCCTGCGGGTTCTGCTGTGTGGGCACAGGGACAGGTGCCCCGAGAGCAGGTTTATCAGCTGCTGCCAGCAGTGTTTGAGAAGTAGGAGACAGAGATAGAAGACTATCACCCATAAGGTCCCTAATAGCCGAAGAAGGCTGTGCAGCGCACTAAAAAAACTTGCCTTTTGAAAAGAAGTGCGGTCAAATCTCATTAAGGCTATTCTTCTAAAAAGATAATAATTAACTTCCATTAGTGCCATTGTTCTGCAGTTCTTTAAGTAATAGGAATTATTTAAAAAAGCAATTGTATCGTTTTACCTAATTCCTAAAAAATTATGCATGAAAGCATGAGAGATTGCTAAAAACATTAGGTACTCAGTTATGTACATGTATTCGTATTCTGTACTCATAGTTGCAGCATGTGTGTGGGGGATGAGGTTGTGCCAGCCATTGCGCAAGTGAAGTAGCAGAGGGGTTAGTAAAGAAGATTAGAGCTGGCTTCTCAAGTGGATTCAGAGTGCTTCAAAGGATGCATAGGAAGCGAGGGAGAAGAGTTTTCCATAGTGGCTCTGCAAAAGAGATCAGCACCTCTTTGTAAGGAGGAGTTTCAGTTTAAGATTGCTATGGAGTAAAGCACTTCCAGTTAACTCAAGTGTAAACTAGTGCTGCTGCTTAAGAATCGCCTCAAGGATTTGTATGGGACAGTAGAGAAGAGGAGATACTTGTGTCTGAGGGTTACCTTCCTTCCCTTCCACTGAGTTCTGAGCTGGGGGGCTGAGGGGGAGGGAGAGCTGTGAGACCTGTGTGACAGGAGGATAACTGTAAGCCTCTGAGGAGGTGTCATGTAGCCTTTCTTTCAGCCTAGGGATCCTCTTATGCACTGACAACCTGCATCTCTCTTCTGTCTGGTTGGGGTTACGAACGGTTTCCAGGGCTTACTTGGGAGAAACATGGTAACAGGATTTTGAATTTTTCCTTTGCTGCCCAAGTGGCTTGGGTAATGTATGGTTTGGGACCACAGGGTAGGGGTGTGTGGTTTTTGGTTTTGGGGTTTTGAGGGGTTTTTTTGCTTTTAACCTAAAGTATACACTAGATTGTAACAATACCCTTTTTATTTTTTCCTCTTTCACAGCTCTAAAGCTGCATAATAAATATAGTGATTTCAAATTTTTTTGGCTTTCTTGGTAAGAACTGCATTAGGAAAGACATCTTTTATAGGAGTGAAGAGATTGTTTGGGTACAGTAATGTTCAGTTTGCTGTTGCACACCTGTTTCATGAACGAGGGCCCCCTGTGCTGGGATCGCTAAATATGTTTGTGGAGGAATCATCAAGTTCTTCTAGTGGTTGAACAAACTGCAAAGGATATGTGGTCTGTGATGGACAATTTACTGGCAGGTATTTTGTTGTATACAGGGTCCTGTGGCAATGAGTTCCACAATTTATTAAACATTGTGTGAAATGCCTTTTGCTTTGTTTTAAGTGTGTTTGAGTGATATTTTCCTTTGTTGTCTCCTTGTTCTTGTTTCTGTGGGAAACGGGGAAATACTCTCTGTTCGGGCTTTGCATAGTTTTTAAGCATGATGCATAATTTGGAAGGTGTCAGTTATATCTTCTGTCATTTGTTTCCTTTCCAATTTTATTCTTGTATTAAAACTGTATCTTTTACCATACTTACTGTTCCCTCTGGTACCTTTTCTTTATATACTGTATTTTGGGTAGGACAGCCACAGGTGTGTTATTCAGATATTCGAAAATGGTATTTCTGGGTTTTGGGGGAGAAAAGAAAATTTCTAGTGTCTTAAATGGACTTTTATTCAGGTTCAGAGTTGTACATTTTGAGGTCCAAGGAGTTTGGGCCTAATCTCTGCTTGTGCAGCATCTTTTTATGCCTGTTGGAGAAAATGTTTGGGCAAATACTATGTCTTTTCAGCTATTTTGCTAAGTATTCTTTCTTAGAGACAAATCAGACCGGTAAAGGGCAGTACACACTCAAATGCTGTTACTTAAAATCTAGCTAGCAGTTGGCTGTAATTACTTTTAAGATTTTTTTTTTTTAATTTATTTTATTGCTATTACACAGTTCTCTAAAGAATCTATCACTCGGACATCTGAAGCTTTACAATCTATACATGCTATAAATTGGGCAATTTTTTTCAGGAATGATATAAGATCAAGGAGGGAGAGTAATACCACTTATTAACATCTTGATTATATAAGTTAAACCAAAAGAAACAGTGCACTAGCCATCAACTGCTTTTATGCCTGTTATTTACAGATTTTTTTTTAACCTTTATAACCCAGATCTATATTAGATAGAAAGAAAGAAAGAAGGACTATTTGAGTTTCTTTTATATGTAGATTTTTACTTTTTCTGTGAAAATGTTTCTTTACATGCTTGTTTGGACCTTTTTTTAAGACACTTGCCTACTGTGCTGTTAATACAACAGTATCATTAAAGCAGTAATCAAGAAAGGGCTTAAGTCTGGAATTAATATTTAATTGCTTCTGTAGAACATTGCTCACATATCATTTGTTGTGTTTCTTTTACAGTGACAGAATGGTTCCTGTATTTTCTGTTGGGGAACCATGATAATGAACCTGTAGTTAAGTGTTTCTTCGGGGTCTTGTCACTGAGGGTAAAGGGGTTACGTGCTCTAAGACAGCAGGAGCTCTGCTGATGGGCCCCGTTTGTTCTCCCTTGCTTCATGCTACACCTGTGTCTTGTACCAGCAGGTATAAAGTCTCACGTTAACTATAAACACTTTCTCACTGCTTCTATCTGAGACAGTGTTCGGATTTGCACTTTTTATTTCATTTAGCTTGTATGCAGCAGCTAGCTTTTTAGCACTTAGGTATTTAAGGACTAGAAGGATTTGGGGCATTCCCAGAAAATAAAAATTGGTTCTTATAATTTACCCCTGCCCCATGCACACTTCCATAATTTTTACTGTTAATATTGAGAAATTAAATCATGAATTTTTAAGAACTGTATAATCTTTCCCTTAAGCCAGTGACTAGAAAAATTATTCTCATTGGTTTTTATCCCTCAAAAGAATAAAATATTTTTTATTGTTCTCTGAAGAAAATAAGGACAGTAGACATAGTGTTAAAATGCAATGAATGAAGCCTAATTGGATCCTGGAAGCACAGAGGTGTTTCTCAGGTAGACTTAAGGATCCTGCCTGGGTCCTTCAGCCATGAGCCCTGGCTTCAGTGAAAGAATATACTCCCAGGAAAAGTGGCAAGGAGAAATCCAAGCAGTCTGTGAGAGCAAGATACTCTGTTACAGTCTGTTTGACTCTTTTAAGTCCTCTATGCCGTTTTAGGTCAGCAAAATCGCAGCTCTAGCACCATGGCCTTACGTTATTATTACCAAAAAAATCTCTTCATTTCGACCAAGTAAAGATAACAGTGGCTAAATATATACTGTAGGGAGGATTCTGTGGCATAACACGAAGCCCTAACTGCATCCTGGGAACACTTTGGGATAACGCTTCTAAGCAGAGGATGGATGAAGCTGTGGCAGGCTGTCCGGTTGAGGGACTAGGACTGCAGGTTGCATTGTGGAAAACTTGTCTGCCTTGCTGTCTCTCCTGGAGAAAGTGTAATCCCTTCTGCAGTGGGAAGGGAGACTAAGTTATTACAATACCGAGTGTATTCGTTCTCTGTGTATCAAATGGGAATTTTGCATGGGTCATTCAGAGTTTTACATGACAGATGATGGAAAAATTACAGAATTTTAGAAAATCCATTTTTCATGAAGAAAAGTTTTAGTAGACAGATCTTAATAAGATGAGAGGCATAACTTGCCCCCAGGAAACTCCTTCCAATCAGTGCCGTGGGTGCAGAAAATTACAAGCCTGGGGTTCACAGCCTGAGATGATTCTTACATTGTCTGCAGAACTAGTAAAGACTCTTGATTAATTTAACATACGTGGATTTAGAAAAGTGTGGAGGGGTAGGATTTCTGAGTCATGGAGGACTTTGCACTACAGGTTTACTGAGGACACTTGTGTTTGGAAGGTGCGTTCTTAGCTGAATTTTTTGCCAGTAGCAGTGTAGTGGGAGAGAACCATCTTCTCTTTTCTTACCTTGATTAGGTATGATTTAGAAGTGGTGTTTAGACTAGAAGGGTGACTCCTGATAGTAACACGACATTACATAACGAATGGATCATATCTGCCTTTCAGGTGAAATAGGCAACTGGTTTGACTTTGACCTTATAATAAAGGGAATTTGTTGTTGGACTTTGCTTGGCCTGAATAAGGAAGTAGTCCATCAAGAAGAAAATCATTCTTTAGTGGTTTTGTACCGCAGATTTTCCTGTCTTTTTTTTTTTGGGAGGGGAAAGAAAAAAGCATGAACTGTAAAAAATTATTTGTCACTTCACTGCCATCTGAGTCAGGTAAATGTTAAAAGAGACAGAATGAAATAGTTTTTCGTTGGGCAAAGAAGAAAAGATTTATGTACTCAGAGCAATGAATTCCAGCAGTACTATGGAGGTATTTTTACCTTGTTGGGATTAGTCAATTTGACTTTAGACATAATCTGAATTTAAAATATCATTAAACTTATAACAGTATTTTGTCTCCTTTCTTTACAGGTTTGCTGGTCCTCTGATACATTTCAGAATGCCGCTGGTAAAAAGGAACATAGACCCCAGGCACCTGTGCCACACAGCTCTGCCTCGAGGTATCAAGAATGAATTGGAATGTGTCACCAATATCTCCTTGGCAAATATAATCAGACAACTGAGTAGCCTAAGTAAGTACCTTGTCCTAATAGTTGTATTTCGAACTAATATGTTTTACAGTCACAGTTTTTGTGATTGAGGTAGGAACACCTTTTCAAATTCTCAGTAGAAAATTGTGGCTGAGCCTTGAATGTACTCCTTTTGTGGCTAGTGACTAGCATGGACTTCTGTGAAAGAAAGCGAGGAATCTTTCCAGCAGCACATCTTCAAACTGTTCAGCCATATATTTCTGTTGCCGGTGGAACATGACAAGAAAAGGTATCTGGTAGTTAATGAAGTTGGTAACTGCTAACCTTGGAGCAATTCTTGAGTAGGGAATATGACATAATGAGCAATATATCACTGGTTGCTTAATTCTTTAACTTAAACCCTTGATCATGTTGTGGTCATTCAGGAAAAAAAGTAGTTGCCTTTTAAAATATTAAACCCAGAATTGTAATTATTACATAGTATTTCAAACAGCTGAAGATTTTTTTCTTCTTTCTTCTCTCTTCTGTCAATAATTTTTTCCCTTGGTGCATTTGAGAGGAGTGAGTACTTCTCAAGCTCTTGAACTCTGAAGGAGATTTTCTGAAAAGGCTGGTTTCTGGGTTGTTTTTTCTTTAAGTTACAGCAACTTTAAACCAGCATGCCAGCGTTTTGAATTTCCAATACTACAGGTGCTTTTTAACCACTGGGTGGTAAGACTACCAACACATTAAATATTAAAATGTGCATGAATATACATCTACAGGGTAAAAAGCCTTTCAGCTCTGTCAGTATCTTATGGTCATAGGTGATGTAGCCTAATTTGTTAATTAGATTGATTTAGTTATTGGTTTGATGGTATACTGTATGGTGAGTCTGTTTTGGCAGCCTTTCAAAGCTGTTAGGGTGCCATTAGGTTGAAGACTGTACTTGAGGACACTGAATTATGCAATCAAGACAGGAAGGCTTACAGCACATAAATATGAACATTATTAGTATAGCGGCTGCAACAGCAAGGAAAATAACTTAAGTTCTTTTCAGTGAACCAAGAGCATATCATGTTAGGATGCAGTATATGATCACCATATGTGGTCTTGCTTCATTCTGCCAAAAGCCCTTCTGAGACTTTGATGCTTATGTACTAGCCTCCCCTTCCAAGTCACTCTTATTAATATTGTATTCATTTATTTTAGTTTGCTTGTTTTAAAAATTCTTACATGATTATATACTCCATGTAGGGAAATTTCCTTTCGTAGGTGGCATACCAAATTTACATTTGATATTTTCATTTGGAAGCTTCATTTGACCTTAAAAAAAAACCTCCACAAATCACTTGGTTTTTCAATTTTAAAGAACACCAACTTCTAACTCATCATCATGGTCTCGGTATTTACCTATTAAGATTCGGCTGCCTTTGCTATGTTTTCTTAGTATACAGAGCTTACACCTGACACTGTGTGCAGCTGCTTAGGAGGAGGTCAGGATGAAGCAATACCAGAACAGAAAGAACTCAATTAAGGGAGAAAATAAGTGTTGAAGACCATCTATTGAATGCTCCCACATTTGTTATATGGCTTGCCTAATGTATAGCAGTTAGAGAGATACTTTGAAGGGAATGTAGCAGTAATTATGTAAACTCCTTTTCTGTAAAAGGAATGTGGTTCTACTTGAAGCATGCACACATAGGGATGAACCCTAAATGAGTTGTTTTCACTTGACAGGAGTTTCTGTCGTGAACTGGTGACATGCTAGTGGTCAAAAAGGCATGCAATGTTGGAAATGACAAGAAAGGTGAAAGAGGAGGGGAAAATGCACTAGTTTACTCTGCAACAGCAAGCCCAGAATAGGTCATTCAGAATTTTTTACAAGTTAAACACTGATGAGCAGGACCTGTTCCCTCAGTCTTTTGTTCTTCCCTCCAAATAGCATCATGGCCTTTGTAGGTTTTCTACGGGCAGCGTTTATACCAACTGAAGTAAGTTTTTGGTTTATACTGTGTATATTTTCAACAACAACAAAAAAGTTTTTCCTACAATTAAATAAAATGTGTTTTGCAAAATAATCCTTATTTCTCAGCAACATTAAGGATTGCTCTATAAAAATGGAGATTGTGTTACAAAGGTATGAGTACCTGTGAAAATGTTTTGTTCCAGAATTTTTTTAGCTTTTCTGCCTGTTTGTGCTCGTAGCAATACAAATTCAAAAAGATTGGGAGTTCTGGCATAGGAATTTTGTCCCTCATGTGCTTAAACCCAGATAACCAGTCTTGCCTTGGTGTGTTACTGTTACTGGTGTACAGTGAGGCCTGCTGACATGCAGATAAATTTTAGTGGTTGCCTGTGAGTCACAGCCAGCGGGCATGGTTTCACAACAGTCCCCTGGCAACCAGCTTCTCTGCAGTCCTTTCCTTTTTGTTTTCTGTGGATAATGTGTATGTTTGAGAATCAGCCTTTAAGTTGTAGACAAAACGAGGCTTCGCTCTCAGAGCGGAAACTGAGTGTTCTGGTAGCGTTCCTTTAAACTAAAGCTGCTTTTGCTTTTGACAGTAAAGTTATGCAAATTTAAATGAATGGTCTTTGACCTGATTAGCACTTGGTCATTTCTGCCTACAAGATTTTTCAGTTACTGGCCCTCAAGTAGAGGATTAATCTCCTGCCATTATGACTCTCAAGACCAACCATTCTTAAACTTTCTTCTGATATGATATGGACAAAGGGACAAAGAGTGCTGTGATGGAATTAGAGCCTCCAGAACTTTAAATGAAACCAAAAAACATTATTTAGAAATGTTTTTAGAAAAGCTAAGTGTAGGGTTTTGTCATGTGTATCGTTAGATCTCCATTCTTGGAGGTATTAATAACTTGACTGGATTAGTCAAGCAAGTGGATCTAATTGGATCTGCTTTGAGCAGGGTGTTGGACTAGATGACTTCTGGAGGTCTTCTCAGCCTGAACAGCACTGTGTTTACGTATCTTGGACACTATGTGTAAGTAGGACATACCTGCAGAAATAATACCTATTAAATGACAGGAATTCTCTTTTCCTGTGTTTTAATATAAAATGAAAAGAGCTTTATATCAGTATGTCAGCAATAGCTGCTATGTGACTCCATACAAATTCTCAATCCTTTCATAGTTTATTTGATGTGTTGCTTTTAATTGTTCAGTCTGAGAAATTTTTTGACCTTTAAAAGAAGTAGAGATGAAAGGACGAAATACTTATTTCTGCTTTGAGTGATAGTCCTTGCCTTTCTCCCTGGAGCATGAAAACACATCAGTCTGTCTTGATACGGCATAGAAAGTTGTCAGTAAGTAATTTCCCGACCCCCCCCGTCTATTCCCAGTCTTCTCTAACTTCATAAAAGGATCTGTATTCTGACAGCTTTTCTTAACGCTGTGGCAACAGAAACTCTCTGGACAACAGCAGCACCTGTTTTTGTTTCCTAGCCATTCTTTCCTGTATTTGTTGCTTTCTGACTGTGTCTGCTTTGAAGAAGTGCTTACCTATTTTTTTCAGCAATATTGCAGATACATTAGTACTCCAGTACTGCCTGAGTTGATATATGTTGATGAATGTCAGGCTATAGCATTCCAGCATATGTGAAATATAACTGATACCACTGTGCAGCTGTCCCATTGTTTGAAGACAGATAAATAGTTCTCTTGTGTGCATGTAACCTCCGCATTTTGTTCACAGCTATTGACCAATCTTGTTTTTCCTTTTATGCAGCTGTTCCCTGTACAGAGAATCTTGGTACCACATAAGAAACCTAAGTGATGGGGTTTGTTCTTGGCCCTGGTGTCTGACACCTCCATCTGGGGAGGAGAACATTTCTCATTTTGAGTGTGTTCCTTTAACGAATATTTATATTGCAGGCATTCAGACCAGAACTTCTATTCAATCATAGCAAGATGTCATTTCTCTTTTTTTCTTCTACCTCTATATAGAGTGCTGCATAACTGTTTGCTAAGCTGGAGTGCCTTTTGTGCCAGTGAAAGCAATTTTCAATTAACATTGAACCTTCAGTAACCTTTCCCCTCTTTCTGTCTTTTCTTTGTACTATTTCCTATTTTTACCATGTTGTCCTAGTTAGTTATTTCTTTTCCTCACCCCTTGTTAGTTTTCACGAGTGAAACCCTGACTTTTGAGCATATTATTTCTCCCCCTTTTTTTTCCCCTCTCAGATGCTTTAAACTTTTCTTCCTTATTTTTTGCTTACTACACAATCCCCTAGAGGGTTTTAAACACTGCTTATCTTGTGAGAGATATTTCCTCACCTCAGGAGAACCTTCAGTTTGCCATGACTTAAGGTGCTAACATTCAATAAGTGGGAAATGTTTCTCCAGAAATACTTACCAGCAAGGTGTCTGGACTGCAACTAATCTTTATAACCAGGCCTCTTCAGCTCAAAGACCAGCCTTTTTTTCCCTTCATCCTGTCTGGACAACATCTTCAGCATGTGCCTGAGTCCCCCGCCTGTTGTGTGATCGGAGGTAGGTCTCTGCAGATCTGCAGCTAGAGCTTCAGTCACTATTCCAGAGCCAGCAGAATCCTTGCTGCAGGTCCTACCCTGGAAATCCTCCTTCTTACTGTGCTCAAAAGCATATTCAGTATTCTCTGTGAATTTTCTTCATTAGTCACCCCTGTTTCTTCGTTATTACAATGGTTGCCAGGGAACACTAGAGAAAGTGTTCTTATGTGCATAGGGTAAGGGAACTGATGGACTTGAAAACTAAAGGCTTACTCAGCTTTTCAGGGACCCCATACTCTCAAAGGCTTCTGCCTAATTTCTTGATGTTGTCTCCCCAGCAGTGACAGTATTGGCAATGTGATGCTCTTTTGTGTCTACCTCAAATGATAATGAGGGGATGAGCAAATGGTCAGTAATTTCTCATTGAAAACAACTATGTATTAGCAGAAAAAAGTCACAGAATCACAGGGGTTGGAAGGGACCTCTGGAGATCATCTAGTCCAACTCCCCTGCCAGAGCAGGTTCACCTACAGCAGGTTGCACAGGATGGCGTCCAGGCGGGTTTTGAATGTTTCCAGAGTCAGAAACTCCACCACCTCTCTGGCAGCCTGTTCGAGTGCTCTGCCACCCTCAAAGGAAAGAAGTTCCTCCTCATGTTTAGATGGAACTTCCTATGGTCAAGTTTGTGCCCATTACCTCTTGTCCTATCACTGGGCACCACTGCAGAAAGACTGGTGCCATCCTCACAGCACCCTCCCTTTTAGTATTTATAAGCATTGATGAGATCCCCCCTCAGCCTTCTCTTCTCCAGACTAAAAAGACCCAAGTCCCTCAGCCTTTCCTCATGAGAAAGATGTTCCAGCCCCCTAATCATCTTTGTAGCCCGCTGCTGTACCCTCTCCAGCAGTTCCCTGTCCTTCTTGACCTGGGGAGCCCAGAACTGGACACAGTACTCCAGGTGTGGCCTCACCAGGGCAGAGTAGAGGGGGAGGATAACCTCCCTCGACCTGCTTGCTACACACCTCTTGATGCACCCCAGGATGCCATTGGCTTTCTTGGCCACAAGGGCACATTGCAGGCTCATGGTCATCCTGTTGTCCACCAGGACTCCCAGGTCCCTTTCCCCAGAGCTGCTTTCCAGCAGGTCAGCCCCTAACCTGTACTGGTGCATGGGGTTATTCCTCCCCAGGTGCAATACCCTACACTTGCCTTTGTTGAACTTCATTAGGTTTCTTACCTGTCATTAATTCCTTATCTACATAGTGCTGTGATTTCAGGTGAGATTTTAAAAAAGGAAAGGAAGAGCAAGACTTCCCTGTGAAATGATCTTTAGGACTGGTGCCTTCAACATCAGGTTCAGCTCTCAGCAGTCTCTTTCACAGATTTCTGAACACTTAATGGATAATCTCAGACAGTTTGGTGTCCTCAGTAAGAGATAAGAAATGATATCTCAGACCTCCATGACTGCAGATTTTTGAAGGCTAACTTTGTCTTCTTGGATGTCAACAAGAAACATCAGACCTGCTCCAGAGATGGCCTTTAACAGAGTTTATTTGATACTTTTGATACCCTGGTTGGGTTGGCTGATAAATGTCTGGTTCAATTTTGCTGGCTAAAGGAACCAAGTTATCTCTTCAGTACTCTGATATTCCTGTTACAATTCTTAAATCCAGTCCTTGTGGACTGCCCTTTACACCTTCATAATGATAGGTTCCTAATTAGCATCACTGAACTATATTTAGTACATCATTTTTCAGAGCTTGCTCAACCATAACCACTAAAGTTCTCAAGGATCTACCACGGTTCTTATCTCCAAGCCTGGGGAGGCAGTTCAATCTCCTAGCTTTTGGTCTGTCTCCTAGCCACTGAGCTGTGAGATTGAAATGATCCTGACGAGAAACAAGCCTAAGGTTTCAAGTGAAACTCAGATATACCTTGATTTTTGCTAAAACATTCAATTAAATAAAATTAATGTAATGAAGGTCTGAAGCTGAATCAATGGGCAATGGATATGTTAAATTATGTGTCAGAATTAACGGAGGAGGAAAAATGTATTAATAGACCTAGAATAACTTTCTTGTTTTGCTTTATAAAGGGTCCCTGGTTATATATTGTTAGCGGCTTATGTGGTAACTAATTATCCTGAAAGAATATTTTCTAATATGTACGCTATATTGTGTAGGAAGGAACTATTCAGTAGTGAATAATGTAATTTTGCATAGTGTAAGTATATTGGGAAGGGATTGTGCAGTAGGACACAAGACAGGTTTTGCAGCTGCTTTTGTTCTATGCTTTTATTTTTTAGAAAATGTACTGGTCAAAAACATTGTGTAGTGTGTGAATGGGATTGAAATAATAGAAATCAAGGAATGATAGCGTATAGGTGGGTAACAGACTGAATTCTTAGCTTATTCTTTCTAGTATTTTATCAATTTCTACATCTTTTTAAAAAGTCGAATTACCATACCTGTATTTTTAAACTGTAATAGTATTATGAGGTTTGTATATTTCAATATATCAATGTATTTACTATTTTAATATTAGAATAACATTTAATAATATTAAATTTAATGATATAACACCTCATTATACACTGCATTTAATAAGGTCATGACATATTTAATATATTAAATATTTTTATAATTTAATTCCAGTGATAAGTATGTTGGATTAGATTTTGTTTGTGTACGTGTTAATCCTGCCCTCCCTCTTCCCCCTTCCCACTGAGCTCCAGAAGTTTGACGGATTAATTAAGGCTAAATTAATTAAGATTAATACTTTTGGCAACATTGAACAATTGCCTCATTTTGATTGACCCACTTGATGCATCTTGCATTGGCCTGAGATTTACCAGTTATCCTCTTGAATTTCCAAAAATGTTGCTATTTTATGGCATTGAGCACTTGAGGTGCTCAATTTATTTATCCAGATAGCTACTTAAAATTTAGACCATGGTTCCTAGAGGCTGCTGATGCCATAACTGATCTGCAGGATGCTGTTCAGGTTTAGATGCAGTTGAAGGATTTGGAACTCTTTTTCTTTAAAAATGCAAAAGGATAGTAGAGAAGTGGCTTCTTCCACAGGTCCTGCTTTAGGACTTGGGTCCCACTCCTTGTCTGAGAGCCTGTAGTTAAGTCTGATGGTAACTGATCCAGTGTTTTAAAAATCATTAATTTAAATGCTCTTTGCTTAAGGTTTGCTGACAGATACAGTGTTGAGAATGCTGTAGTTCAGGTGAATTTGAGGACTGGAGTTTTGAGGGGACTGCTAATTTATGCCCTGATCCTGCAGCATATTAGTGTGGTTCTAGGAATTTGTACAACACAATATGTAAGACTTAACAAGACATCTCTTTGCCATGCTTTGTTTAATTAGCCTGAAATAAAATTCAGAACCTATATGGTGATTGTGGTTGACTTCAGTTCATCTGACAACATACCCAGTCCCCCAGAACAAGACAAAAATAACATTTCTCTTACCTTTGTATTACTGTATTGGATAGTTAGAAATTATTCATTTGTGCACAGAAGCCAACGCTGGACAAATGTTTAGGAAATTATGGCGGAAAATTAGGAGATAAAACAACTTAAGAGAAACAAATGGTGAAAGAGGGAACTGTAAAACTGATTAGTAGTTTTTTCAGATTTTATAAGCCGTTGTACGCCTACTGCGACGGTAATGAACAGGAGTGGATGATACATGTTTTGGTGCTTTTAATTAAAAAAAAATGAGGAAGGCAGTGAGCAGTATTATTTTTATTCTATTTTCAGCTAGTAGCTACTAGCTAGTATTCTATTTTCAGCTCATAGGTCTGTTTTAAATGTTGAGGAAATAATTGTTCAAAAAAGGCTGTCAAAACACACGCACATTCTTGGTGGGAGGAAGGGCAACACATTGCTTCCAAGACATTTTATTTGATGTCTGCCACAAAAAAGGACATTGACTGACACCAGAGGGAGCTGCATTCCTGTATCCCTTTCTTACTGAAGGGTTAATTGTGAATAGAGACCTTTGAGATAAGAGGAAAAAGTTGTGAAAAGAATAAGAAGGTGAATAATACATTCCTTAATTAAAAATAAATAATAATTATCCTTTTATTTAAATGAAAAAAAACTTGTACTCTATTAATAAAAGTAAATGCCAGTATGATGGACTGAGAAGAGCAGTTAGTAGCATTGGAAGGAATATGACTTGCCTTTTGAAAATGACAAATTTTGTTATATTTCTGGTCAATTAAGCATGTTTTGCAAATACAGTAAAATAAGCTTTTCAGAGATGTTGCAATAATTTATTTGTAGAAGTCTACATTGTCATTTAATTTAATAGGCAAACAAGATCACTGATCTTTTTAATCTGGTATTATGTATCCAGCTGTGACCAAGATCCTAAGGCATTATTGTTTTAATTGTCATAGTCATATGTCATTCTTTTTATTGTACTGCATGAAACAAGAGTAGAGTTTTTCATCAAGCAGTGCCGTAATGATATAAATTTTCTGAAGTGTTAATAATACTGTGGAATATTCATTCTATATAATGGAATTAATTTTGATTCCTTACTCTTCTAACGTATTACCTATAAATTAAGTGTAATGAGATCAGTAATGTAATTTTTTCTCATAAGATTTTTTTTTTTTTTTATTTGAGTTGTTATGACACTTTGTTCAGGGTTATCACTTGTAATTGTATTTTTTTGTAATCCATTCAAAATCAGAGATGTATTCATACAGAATACAGGCAGAGACAGCAACATAAATACTGGATTATAAATGTTGTTTACATATATACATTCACACATAGTATTCTTTTGAAGGGAAGTTGTACATTTCACTAAAAGCAAACATTTTGCTTTGCTTGAAAAAGCATTTAGTTAAATATACTTCAAGCTAAATAAAGAGACTGCCAACAGGCATATAGGTAGAGACATTGTGGTTGGCATACCACTTCAAATGCCACAGGTTGTTTTTAATGTATTTCCCATTTGAGGGTTAGTGTTCATAAGCATAGGCAAATTATTCCGTGCAATATGTTTGTGGCTGTACGGAACATAATGAAAAGATTTTTGAGACAGATTATTTGCAATTGGAGCTCATTAATGAGGTAGCAAAATTGTAAGCCTGATGGAATCATATAGATAAAACAAACTGTAGCCTTAAACTACACCTATAAAAGGGATGTTGTTGGATTTCAAAGCCCTGCAAGTTACTTTTTATTCTATATATGAAATTTTACACTTGATTTTAATTTTAATTTGCATGTCTGAATTTTATGTGAGTTGTCTAATTAAGTTGAATAATATATCTGAATATGTATTTTAATATATTATCTGAAATACTTTAAAACAGTAGTAAATGTATATTAAAAGTTTAGTAATCCTGCTCTTAGTGGATCATATTTTTAAGTAATTTCTCTTGCTTCAGATACAGGTTAAAGAACATAAACTTTTCAGAGTTTCAAGACATATATTAGGAAGTCGTATGTTAGGTGAGTTGCCAGATAAGTAGACTTTACTGACTTTGCATCTCTATTTTACTGTGGCCTGGTACTTAAGGACAAAGGTTCTAAGAATGGCTACACCTTTGATCTGCTTCTCACTGTGGCTAATAGCAGATGCTCCAAGAACGAGACCAAGGCAAGCATGTACGGTACTCCTACTAACCTCCCAGTCTCCAACTCTTCCCAGCGTGGAAGCCTCTTCAACCAGCTGGGGCTTCTGTGTATTTGTTAATGCTCAGAGTGTTTCTCTTCTGTGACCTAGTATTGTTGGCAAACTTTAATCTCTTTTTTTTCTTTCAGGCCATTTATGGGTATCTTGAATAGCATAGGTCCCAGTACAGAAACCTGTGAAAATTAACCTTTCTCAACTGTGAAGACCAGTTACTTACTCCTATCCTCTGTTTTGTACCTTTTGAGGAATTATTTATCCGTTCCATGTCTTTTCTTTTTTTATGACCTAGGTGTTAAGTATTCCTCAAAAGCTTTGATTAAAGCCTTTCAAAGCTCTCTTGGAAATCTAACGGATCATAGCTCTTCATCTGTGTGCTTATAAGCACTTCAGGGACATACTGGGTTTGCATGGCAAGGTTTTGGTAGTGGGGGGGGCTAGAGGGGTGGCTTCTGTGAGAAGCTGTTAGAAGCTTCCCCCATGTCTGATAGAGCCAATGCCGGCCAGCTCCAAGACAGACCCGCTGCTGGCTGAGGCCGAGCCCATCAGCGACAGTGGTAGCACCTCTGTGATAACATACTTAAGGCGGCTGTGGGAAAACTGCTGCACAACAGCAGCCGGGGGAGAGGAGTGAGAATATGTGAGAGAAACAACTCTGCAAACACCAAGGCCAGTGAAGAAGGAGGGGGAGGAGGTGTTCCAGGTGCTGGAGCAGAGATTCCCCTGCAGCCCGGGGTAAAGACCATGGTGAGGCAGGCTGTCCCCCTGCAGCCCATGGAGGTGAATGATGGAGCAGATATCCACCTGCAGCCTGTGGAGGATCCTATGCCGGAGCAGGTGGATCTGCCCGATGGAGGCTGTGACCGCATGGGAAGCCTGTACTGGAGTAGGCTCCTGGCAGGACCTGTGGACCCATGGAGAGAGGAGCCCATGCTGGAGCAGGTTTGCTGGCAGGACTTGTGAACCCATGGGGGACCCACACTGGAGCAGTCTGTTCCTGAAGGACTGCACCTCGTGGAAAGGACCTACGCTGGAGCAGTTCATGAAGAACTGCAGCCCGTGGGAAGGATCCACATTGGAGAAGTTCATGGAGGACTGTCTTCTGTGGGAGGGACCCCACACTTGGAGCAGGGGAAGAGTGTGAGGAGGAAGGAGTGGCAGAGACAACGTGCGATTGACCACAACCTCCCTTCCCCAACCCCCTGCACCTGCTTGGGGAAGGAGGTAGAGAAATCGGAAGTGAAGTTGAGCCCAGGAAGAAGGGAGGGGTGGGGGGGAAGGTGTTTTAAGATTTGGTTTTATTTCTCATTACCCTATTCTGACTTTTGATTGGTAATAGATTAAATTAATTTCCCCAAGTCGAGTCTGGTTTTTGCCCATGATGGTAATTGGGGAGTGATGTCCCTGTCCCAATCTCGACCCACAAGCCTTTTGTCATAATTTTTCTTCCCCTGTCCAGCTGAAGAGGGGGAGTGATAGAACAGCTTGGTAGGCACCTGGTATCCAGCCAGGGTCAACCCACCACAAGAGATTTCACTTTACAAAAGTTGCGTTGTCTCTTCTCCAACAAGTCATCCAGGTGACAGCTAATACAATTCTTCATAATGATTTATACTAAATTGTCTGCATGGCAAGATTACAGACCTGTAGTTTTCAAGATGTTCCATGAAAAAATTTTTGAACCTTACTGCTATGCTTGCCACCTTTCAGCATGTGTTAAGGAGATTTACGAATTGTTACTAGTGTCTTACTGGTCATTTTGTTGATTTAGTTTTGTATAGTTTTGTATAGTTACTTCAGTTTCTTTGAGCTTCCCACAAAGAAGAGTTGTGGCATGAGGATCCTCTCTAGTTCCTTTCACTGAACACTAGTGGAAAGTGTTAATTCAGCTTGTATGCGGTGATCTTGTCTTCTCCGAGTACTCCTCTATACCTTCATTACCAGTTGGCTCTACAGACTCCCTGGCAGGCTTTCTTGCTCCTCACATCTTTGAAGAAATATTTGTTAGTAGTTTGGTAGTTGTTCCTCAAGCTAGTTTTTGGGTTTTATGTTTAATATGCCAGAATTTATGATCCTTTCTATTTTCTTCATCTGTATGTTTCTTCTGATACTGCCTTTTATATTCTATTGTTTATAGTCATGCTGGTTTTCTATTGCCATTACCTGCATCTTAATAAATGGTATGTGCTGGCTTTGTGCTAACCACATGGTATCTTTAAGTAGTTTCCACACTACCTGTAGGGATTTAGTTTTTGTCCTTTTGATGTTTTTGTTTAAAAGTGTCCTCATTTTTATGTATACTTCGAGATTTGTTGTGCACCAAAGGCAAACTTTTCATAACTATCCTTTCCTTTTGTACCTGTCAGAACTTGTGTGCAAAACAGGTAGTTAGAAATTTGTGAGATTTATACTTCCAAAAATCAATGTAAGTGCACAAACACAGAAATTACATATGCACAGTGTAGTAGAAAGTTTTAAAAGCTGGTATTTCAGAAATGTGGCTACAAATTTTGCTAGGCAGTCTGGTGTTTATTTTCAGTGGCATTGGCAGACTACTCAGGTTGAGTCCAGGATGCAGTAGAAGCACTATATGGAGCACTCTTGTCTGTAGAAGAGAAACTTGTTACTGATCCTTTTCTCATGATACCTGAATCTCCTGCTCTTTTGAGCTAAATGTGTGATGTCCATTGAAGTGAACAAAAGACATTCTTACCTTATTTCAGTATAAATTAGTCAGTTACTAGAATTTTGATCCTTCGAAGTAGAAGGATTATTTTATTATAGTATTATAGTATATTACGTTATTATTTTAGTGTGTGTTTTTGAATAGGCTGGTTCTAACTAACCTAGATGTAAATATCTGCTC
Organism: Burhinus oedicnemus; assembly: GCA_008921705.1. NCBI lineage: Eukaryota > Metazoa > Chordata > Aves > Charadriiformes > Burhinidae > Burhinus > Burhinus oedicnemus. Next base: position 1,800,609 of record VFFE01007612.1, read on the forward strand.
TTCCATTTTTGACAGGTCCTCTAAGCAATAGGAGTGGAAACTGTAGTTCATTTTGAGAAGTGTTGAGATAAATTTCACTTGGAAAGACTAGTTATTGCTCATACAGGAGCAACTTAAGATGCTGGAAATCGTCCTTTTATACATACCCAAGAAATTACACTCTAGTTTCTTGCATATCAGCATAGTTAATTTATACTAGCTGAATATCTGACCTGTAATGTATTAAATAATTTCATTTCTGGTAAATAAATTACAGGTTAAATATTTAACTTCTATTTACTTTTCTGAAGCACTCTTAATGAGCTCAGTAAGTACAGGTTGTTACAAGTGATATTCATTCTTCTTAGGTTTACTTTCTTAAAATATTTAGAAATTTTTTTCAAGAGAAAACTCGTTTGACTGTCTTGTGATGCACTGGATTTTTTTTTTGTTTTCCTATTTCAGGTAAATATGCTGAAGATATATTTGGTGAACTTTTCAATGAAGCACACAGTTTCTCATTTAGAGTCAACTCCTTACAAGAACGTGTAGATCGCTTATCTGTCAGTGTTACACAACTCGATCCAAAGGAAGAGGAATGTAAGTTAACTCCTGCATTGAAGCTTTCTTATTTTGTCACCCAGACACCATTGATATACGAGATGGAAGTAATTATAGTTTAAATTATAAGAACACAGAGCAAAGCATCATGAGAGAGAGGTCCATTTCTATTTCTGGTCCAGGTTTCTTTGATAGCGTTGAGCAGCTTTCTGAGCTCAATATTTTCATGGTAACTGAACAGTACTGTTAGCAATGAATTTACATAAAAACTGCTACGGGAGTATGTGTGACTTCAGTAGTATTATGCATTAGTGTTAATAATATTAATAACGTGTAATGCTATGTGAATGCTTAGAGATAACTCTTTACTCTTTTTTTAACCTTTCTACTAATTCCCAGGGGACATAACCATTTGTCCAAGTAGGGTTTTTGCATTTGACTTGTTACCATCTTACATTTTGTATGAAGTTAATAGTTCTGTAGCTCCATTTATTGACACTATATATCCCCTTGGATTCTTCCTAAATAGCTTTAAGTACTATAACTATTGGTTAGCACCCAGAAAAAAAGTACTTCCAAAAGTCAACCAGGTATGGCTCATGCCTATAAGATAGAATTTGTATGGGATTTAAACGATTCATAGGCTTTGTGATGAGTACAGGAGCAATGACCACCTAATATGTAAATGCCGTGAAGCTTTTTTGCCTCCCTGGATAACCTGGGTATTGGTTACAGGTGAAACTATGAAAGGTCTTGTAACCCCAAACAGTTTTAGGGTGTCCTAGACTATACCTAGAAAGTAGAGCAATATCCTATTATGAAAAATAACTTCAGATCGCTGGTGGGATATGATTTTAAAGCATAGAAAGCTATTTCAGTTCTGAATGTCTGGGTATAATAGTTGTGTGTCATTCAGGAAAAATGAAGTGTCAGACCAGGAGCATGGTCTTCAGGCTGTGTTTAGTTACCAATGTTGAAATGTCACTAATAGCAAAATTAAGCTAAGGAAGTTTTGATTCTGTACTTTGCGTGACATTAATTTTAGAGCAGATTTCGAAAGACAGCTGTTCACAGCTAGTAGCAGATTTTCCACAAAATCATGATTTGCCTAGGGGAATTCTTACATTAATGGGATTTTCCAAGACTCTTGACAACTGAGCATAAATCATACACACACACACACCTCGTTTTCCAATAAAATTCTGTGTTTACGATGATTGGATAATGACAAAAATCTTTTCTGTGTACAGTAACAAATTGTCAGCAATTGTAATATTGTAAGAACTGTAATACTCCAGAGTGTTAATGTCATTTCTGCATTTACCCTTGACAGCCTAGTTTTTGGTTTAAATCAGAGTGGGATATATGTTGATATGGCATATCTAGTATGGCAACCATTCACATTCCAGGAAAATGGAGGGACCGTTTTAAGTCATTGAGTTAAAGCATCTAAGGATGTTACAGGATACCAAGACGCAAAATTGTACTTTCCTGTGTAAATGGTCTTTAACAAGTTTGGCTGTAGGTTTCAGTACTAAATATCCATAGCAATTTGATGTTAGAGAATTGCTTGGAATATTTTTAAATAGTATGTAGTCCCAAATGCACCAGATCAATAACTTTTCACAGTACTGTGTATACTGGAGCATTTGCTAAACTGTATAGCTAAAGAAAGGGACAGACACCGCAATTAAAGAAAACAACGCTGAAAGGAGGCCTACTTGATCGAGTCCAGAGTGCCTAAGTGTGATTCGAATCTGATACCCTGGATTTGTCTCTCACGCCATAGAATAGCAGAGACTGCTAGTACTTCAGAGGAACACATGCAGTCCTCAGTGTCAGGAACCATTAAATGACTCTTTTTATTAACCTAAGAATATCCAGTCCTTGAGCCATACCCAGTGTTCCTTATTCATGAACGTCTGCCCAGAATGAGTCACCAGATGAGGACAAAGGAGATGAGAGGAAATTCAATATTATATTTCCTTTAAAAATCAAGGATCTGGAAATTGTTTCTCCTTCAGTGTCCTGTTTTGGGCTTGAAATTTAGAAATTCATCACATAGTTTTGTTTTAGTCCTGATCTGGGCTAAAATAGCTAGAGGATGTTAACACTTGAAAGTGTGAGGAAAACATATGGGTTAACCTTTCTTGCCTTTTTTAACCCTCTGTGCAAGAATTAAGCAAATTTCAGTACTTCTCCTCATCTAACAGCATGTGTAAAATGGGCTATACTTGTAAAATGAGTCTCATTTGCTAGTTCTTTGCCAGCAGGCAGTAATGGAAGATTTAATGTCTTCCTTTGGGCCCATGCTATTACACAAGAGGAAAAAATTAAGATGCATTTAAAGCTAAGTGGCATGAACAAAATCAGCCCAAGTGAAGATACATTGAACGAGGTATAGATACTTGACAAGGTGCTTCTGATAGAGTCAAAATAATAAAAAGCTCTGAATTTTTTTAATAGTTTGTGTGTTTTTTCATTTTGAATTATTACAGTATTTGTGTGAAAGAATAAAACCAAATGAAACCAAGGTTAGGATTATATCCTGGAGGAACTAACTCCTGGTGCACAATCTTTCTGTCACAGAAGAATTGCTATGAACTTGATTTGGTTTGAATTACTACAGTTTTCAAATTCTTGATTTCACAGAATTATTAATTTCATATTGTATTTGATTTTTTACATACTTTATTCTTTTTACATACATGTGGGTTTTTTCCCTCAGAAGAGATACTGAACTTGCATACAGATAAAAAGAAGTCCTCTGCTTTCCTTCAGTAAACTGAACTTTATTTCAATTGTATGGGAAACTAGCCAGTATGTATTCAAGAGTTATCATATCTGGGCTATTTTTAGGACTGGGAAAACGCATGCTTGCTATGGAGGTGAAATAAGGTTGATGGTTTCAGTAGTCCTGCGGTATAAGATATCCTCATAGGTCAGAAAATAAACCTTAAGAGTATAGTTTCTTTGCAACCATTTTTAATTTCAGTATTTACTTTATAAAAAATGTTACTAACTCCAAATATGCAAATTTTGTAAGTATAATAATAGATTTTTGTTAATTTACCACGTTTTTGTAAATTTATGTGTGCCATTAAGCTTGAACTACTACTACAGGTAAATAATTTCATATCTGTAGAAGTCTGACAGTTTTTAAAAGAATAATCATTTTAGCTTTTATGTTGTTCTTTTTTGCAATGCTGACACACAGTACAGCTCTGATGTACAGTGTAATGAAGTATTAGAAAATAGTTGTGTGTTACTCATAAATGGTATCATGGCAGAAGGAGAATTCATAAACTAAAAGTTTATCTGCATATTTTGGTATTAATTTAGTAGTTCTTTAATATAAACTACCTAATTCTATTTAAATCTCAAACTGGAGAGGATTGTAATCTCAAAGGCAGTGTATCAAATTCTTGATTTCTACAGCATATCTGTTAAAACTGTGACAAGCAACCTAAAAATCTTAACGGCTGAAGTGCTATGGGTGAGCAGCCTCACATACTTCAAGAAAGGAATCAGTGTTTTGAATTGTATTTCAGTAGGTTTCTGGCTTTGAATACATGTGCTTGGGTTTTTTCTAAGCATTCTCGAAATACTGCCTTGTCATAAAAAGGACAGTAGTTCAGGAGTTTTGCTGGATTAATGCTAAAGAGAGATTTTGAGGGTGTGCTGTAAGCAAAAAAGGTGGCATCTGGTGGGGAGAAACCTAAAAAACTTGATGGCTAATTGTGGTCTGTGTGCTTCTGAAAATGGGAGACTCGGTCAACTTTCAAATCAGGATACTCAGCCCATCTTGAGACTTAGAAGGAAAGGGTAGTAAATCCCATTTTAAGGGGCAGCCCACTTACCGTCTGTAGCCTCTGAAGAGGAATTTGGTGACTTGAGTGCAAATGTAATCAAAGTTAAGAACAGGGAGCAGGTGAAAATTGGGTCATGACCTCCACATGTAATAAGTTAATGTGGAGAATAACACTGTTGTCAATTCATTCATAAGAATTTTTATCCCCAAAGTCAAATAAAGAAACAGACTGTTAAATTAAATTGTATAGCAGGTCAATTTTCCTGGCACATCTCCACTTAATGAAAGTTGTATTTGAGTACATCTCCCTCTCAAAGATCTGCACAGATGGGCTGAGCTCCAACTGCTCTCTTTGTGCTTTTTCTTCCAATTTTCTTAGCCCTCGATTCAATTTATGGGTTATTTAGTAAGTAAATCAGTTTTAAATTAGTGTGTCCAAGGCTTAATAGTTCAATAGTAAAGCCATGATATTGCATAATTTGTATTTTGTATATAAAAAGAGGGATCTGGACAAAATGTCATTTGCTAAATAATGTGGCAGTTTTGTTGAGACTCACTAGCGGATTTGCTGTTTGATGCAGCTGGGTGATTTACATCTTCCCTAATGGGCTGCTCAAGGCTCCCTGGTTCTACACGCTGCATTTAAAGCAGTTTCTGAGTCCTCTTAACTTGATTGCTCTAACATTTACATCTTCTCTTTCTTTACCTGTAGTAGTTGAGCTACATACATTCTCTATCCAAACAGTGCTTGAGCTGTTTTGGATTTTTTTAAATCAATGTTTCAGAAAATTTTAATTTCTTGTGTTGGGGACAAGCCCAAAAGAGACTAGTTTCTGTTCTGGAGAAGTCATACATCTGCTTAGCAACTATTAAACCTGCAGTGACCAGTCAGAAGTACTCTGATGGCAGAGAAACCTAATATGTGTGCGATTGTAGGCATTGTTGAAGTGGATAATCATTAAAAAAAAACCCAACAAAACATAAAGTAGAAATCACATGTGAAGATTGCAGCATCTTGAGGAACTGAATCACAGAAATCTTTATCTGAAGAGAATTTTCAGCCCCCCCAATTAACTATGTTTAATTGGAATCTTATGACTAATTTGTTCATTCTATATTGTCATTCTTTCTTCCATGCACTTTTCAAATCGCTGGGTCAGATTTTGAACAGAGAAAGGGAATTGTGGGCAGCTGAGTCCGTTGATTTGTATATAATTTCCCATAGTCATTCAGTTCTGCAAGAAGTCATAGCTGTGGCATTCAGGAGTTTCGTGGTCAGGATGAAATTTTGCAGAAAGTGTTGAGAGAGTAAACTTCTAAAAGGAATATATATTACTTATTTATTTACCACCTTTAGGAGAATGGTATTTTTTGGCCTAGAACGTCTTGATAAATTGTACATTGGAGTGAGTTTAAAAGAATAAAAAAATCTAGTAACAGGGCTTTTTCTTCTGGTGATGTAAAATAAAATTTAATATTTAATATCTTTGAAATGTAAAATTAGGTTCTGTCAGTTCGTTGTTGATTACGAATAAAAATGGACTGAAATCTCTTTTTCAAAACCAAATGTACAAAAGGTTAGTAGTTTAGCTTTCTCACAGAAATAATTTTTAATTATGTGGAAAATATTGTGGTGTACAGAAAGTTAGACTGGCTGATATAATAGGTCTTTTTGTACAATTCAAACAGGCACAGTAAAGATAAACTGGCATTTGTTCAGATTGTTGAATGAACACTTAATTTAAATTGTGAACATCTCAACATTTAAGGAAATTATTTAAGACCACATTTTTTGTTCATTGCAGTAAACACAAGTGGTGTAGCAGATGGACTTCCAGGAAAATGTATCCATATAAAAATTAGGATCTTAGGTTATAGGAAGGTTCTGGTGCTAGTTAGGAATTAGGCAACTGGAAGCTTAAATTTATCAGCATCAAGTCAAATCCCTGCAGCATTTCCAGTTCCTTCTTCAGTGTCTCGTCTCTTCTCACACCTGAATTCATACATCCAATTTGTTTGACCTGTCCTCTTGCTGTGCCAGTTTGTCAGTCAGCCAAAGCTAAGTGGCTGGATGACCAGCCAGGTTTTCACGTATTTTCTCTCCCTGAGGTGGCAAGCCACACAGGGCTTCTGTTTCTTAGCCAGCTGGCAAGCTAAACAACATGGCTTTGTAAGCCAAACCGTGCACAGCCCAGGATTACACTGTGCTTGCAACATGGGATTTACCTGATCCCTGTCTGTAGGCGAGTTATATCAGTGTCATGATTCTCAGGATTTTGTGTGCCACGTCCTTTAATTTCCTTAGTAATGTTGGTCTAATACAGTCAGTTGTTTTGAAAAATGGCATGCTTTTCAGTGAATGCCAGTCATTGGATATCAGTGCAGGAAATGCTGTTAGCTTTTTGAAATTCCACAATGTATGTTTTCTATGAAGACCTTTACTATGTAGCTTAGTTTTAGAGAGAAGGTAATCTACACTTATTAGTGGAGATCGATTATCCTCAGGTGTGTTATCCTCATACGTATTTACAAAAAGTGGAGGTTTAAACAAGAAAATGGAGATTATGACTTAGACTGGATATATTTGCTCACTCAAGAGATTAAGGAATGCTAAAAAAGAGTTTACAGAATGATGTATGCCTCAATAATACGGTGTCAGATACTTTGTGAGCATTTTAGTATTTAAACAAAGAACTGTATTTATTGGAACAAATTAATTTACTTCATTGCCTTCAGAATGTACACAGGTTCAAAGAAAAGTAAACTAACTTTTTGTTGGTTTTGGCATAGTCTCCAGTAAATGACAGACAGTTTAAAGACTTCAAGGATTGACAACCAACTCCGAACAATTACATTTGGAGAGTGTTTTAAAACCAACAACCCAAAGGAAAAACAGCTGATGTATAAAAGAACCTAAGACTAGATTTTTAGATGAGTTAAACCCCAGTTCTTTTAATTGTGAACTTTTGCCAGCAAATAACAACCTGTACTTCATGACAGGTACAAAATATATACAGTTATTTATGAGTGCAAAAATATCTGCAGAAATTGAGACTCCTAGCTGACATTCGTACCTTGTAATACTTCTTTCACACACTTAAAAAGGCTTCTGAGCAGCTAATTAAAGGTATTAAAATGAATAAAAGACACTGTAATGAAATAGAACCTAAAGGTAAAAAGGAGGAAACTTCTCCAGGAACACACAACCTTGCCAACTGTAATAAACTTCAAAAGCCAAACTGAAAATCAAATAAATCCCATCTTTAGCCTCACAAAGGATGCTGCCGATATGCTTTGGTAAGAAGATAGAACATTCCAGGAATATTCAAGCCCTCTGGAAAAAATCCTGCCTTCTGCCCCTTTGTGATCATACAATAGAAATCTGGCTGTATGTGTGTGTGTATGTATGTACATACACTTGTCTATGTCACAGGAACCAGAGCAAAATGCAGCTTTCAGCTTAAGCAGATGCACTCTTTTAAAAAAATTGTTGCCAAACGCCCTAGTGATGGTGGGGGAGGAGGGGGAGGGGTCCTCTCATTTTGAGTAAAGGGCACTACTATCAACTTACTTGTCTAAAATAAACAGAATTGTTTATACGTAAAATGCATGTGCTGAAAATACTCTCTGCTAGTATGTCTTAAAACTGTCTGTTTTCAGTATTTTTTGTGCTTTAAAAAAAAAAAAAAATTAAGAAAGCCCAAACCAATGAGAAGGGCTGCTGCTTTATTTAGTGAAAGTCTGACACTGGCTGCAAAGTTAGTCTTGAGACACACCTGGACTTCACAGGTGTAGTAACGGAAGATCAGGGAGGGAGAGAAATATGAGACGGAACAGGTACACAGTTTCCAGAATTAAAAGTGCAAGTTTTAACAGTTGTGGTCGCTTTTCCATTAATCTTTTTCTGAATTTTAATGATTGTGAAATAGGAAAAGATACATGAGCTTTAACAGCAGTAAGTCAATATATTTCAAATTGCTGTTTAATCTATTGTGTTCACCTAGTGTTATTTTTCTTTGAATCTTACATAAGATAATTGATTATTCCTAACTACTGTGCTTAAAAACTTGAGGTGTCTCACCTGAATTAAACAGAGAAGTCTCATCTTGGTTATACAGTCTGATTAACAAACATTTCCCTAGTTTCATGTGTTGGAACATAGTATCACCTCCCATTAAAACTCACTGATACCAGTAGCGTAAGATACACTGATACGCATAAGCATAAGACAGCTGGTTCCAAGTGCAGTCTACAGTGGACCCACAGCCAAACGAAAAATTTCCCCCACCGGCACACACAGAGGGGAGGGGGGCCAATAATGCAGAAGAATGGAAGCTTGCAACAGAAAGGACCAGCAGGAGGAAGAGACTTCCCCTGAAGCCTGAGATGCCCTCGCAGAACTGCTTCACCACTGTGCAGACTGAAAAGGAAAGACCAGGTGCATCAAGAGAGATGCTGGAGCTAAGCAAGGCAGCCTGATCTGCTCCCCGTATAACAACCAGTGCAACTAAGAGAAAGCAACGGGTGATAGTAGTAGGTGACTCTCTTCTGAAAGGTATGGAGGCACCCATTTGCCAACCTGACTCACTCTAGAGGGGTATGCTGCTTACCGGGGCTCATATCAGGGATGTCACCGAGAGACTACCAAGCCTCGTACAGTCCACTGACTATTATCCGCTGCTGTTGTTTCATGTGGGCACCAGTGATACCGCCAGGAGCAGTCTGAGGACTATTAAGAAAGATTACAGAGCCCTGGGAGCAGCAGTAAAGGACTCTGGAGCACAGGTAGTTTTTTCATCAATCCTCCCAGTCAAAGGGAAGGGGTTTGAAAGGGCCAGTCAAATCTGGTGAGTCGTCAAATGTTTACAGGACTGGTGCCACAGCTACTTAGAACATGGGACTCGCTTTGAGAAACAAGGTCTATGGGGGGGCTGATGGGGTCCATCTGTCAGAGAAGGGGAAGAGCAACTTCGGTCTAAGGCTTGCCAAGCTTGTGAAGAGGGCTTTAAACTAGAGTTGCTGGGGGAGGGGAACCTCAATCCATCCCACTCCTACCAGTGTGGTGCCAGTGCCAGCAATAGATGCCCAGAGCCTGGAGAAGGATCACAGGTCAGCAGGAGAGCACCTGGAGTGCAGCACGAAGGAATCCCAGCTGCTCCAGCCAGTAAGTCAGCTTCATCAGGGGCCCAACTTAAATGCCTTTATGCAAACACACATCGGACAGGGAACAAACAAGAGGAGTTAGAGATGTGTGCACATCTGCAGGTCTATGATCTTATTGGCATCAGGGAGACATGGTGGGAGGGCTCCTATGACTGGAGTGTTGGAATGGAAGGATACAGTCTCTTTAGGAAGGACAGGCAGTGGAGAATGAGGAGGGTGTGTTGCCCTTTATGTCAATGACTAGCTGAATGCATGGAGCTCCACCTGGGGATGGTTGAGAAGCCAACTGGGAGCTTATGGGTTAGCAGGAAGGCAGGGACAGGTGACGTTATAGTGGGGGTCTGCTACAGGCCACCTGACCAGGGTGATGGAGCAGATGAGGCTCTTTATAGACAGATAGGAGTAGCCTCATGTTCACAAGCCCTGGTCTTTATGGGGGACTTCAACCACTCCAATATCTGTTGGAGGGACAGCACAGCAGGCCGTAAGTGATCCAGGTGGTTCATGGAATGTATTGATGATAACTTCCTTCTGTAAGTGATTGAGGAGCCAAGAAGGAGAGGTGCTATGCTGGACCTTGTTCTCACCAACAAGGAGAGGCTGGTGGGGAATGTGAAGCTCAAGGGCAGTCTTGGCTGCAGCGACTATGAAATGGTGGAGCTCAAGATCCTTAGGGCAGCGAGGACGGAGCACAGCAAGCTCACTACCCTGGACTTCAGGAGAGCAGGCTTTGGCCTTTTCAGGGATCTGCTTGGTAGAGTACCATGGGATAAAGCCCTGGAGGGAAGAGGGGCCAAAGAAAGCTGGTTAATACTCAAGGATCACCTTCTCCAAGCTCAGGACCAATGGATTCCAACAAAGAGGAAGTCAGGCAAAAACACCAGGAGGCCTGCATGGATGAACAAGGAGCATTTGGACAAAATTATGGTCAGAAAGGAAGCCTACAGAGAGTGGAAGCGAGGACAGGTAGCCTGGGAGGAATACAGAGAAATTTTTGAAGCAGCTAGGAATCAGGTTAGGAAAGCTGATAGAATTAAATCTGGCTGGGGACATTAAGGGCAACAAGAAAAGCTTCTATAGGTACATCAGTGATAAAAGGAAGACTGGAGAAGATGTGGGCACTCTCCAGGAGGAAACGGGAGACCTGGTTACCTGGGATGTGGAGAAGGCTGAGGTACTCAATGACTTTTTTGCCTCAGTCTTCACCGGCAAGTGCCCTAGCCACACTGCCCAAGTCACAAAAGGCAAAGGGAGGGACTGAGAGAATGAGGTACCACCCACTGTAGGAGAAGACCAGATTCGAGACCATCTAAGGAATCTGAATGTGCACAAGTCCACGGGACCTGATGAGACGCATCCACTGGTCCTGAGGGAACTGAAGTTGCTAAGCCACTATCCATCATATTTGAGAAGTTGTAGCAGTCTGGTGAAGTTCCCACTGACTGGAAAAGGGGAAACATAATGCCCATTTTTAAAAAGGGAAAAAAGGAAGACCTGGGGAACTACAGGCCAGTCAGTTTCATCTCTGTGCCCAGCAAGATCGTGGAGCAGATCCTTCTGGAAACTCTGCTAAGGCACATGGAAAATAAGGTGATTGGTGACAGCTAACATGGCTTCATTAAGGGCAAATCGTGCCTGACAAATTTGGTGGCCTTCTATGATGGCATTACAGCATTGGTTGATAAGGGAAGAGCGTCTGACATCATCTACCTGGACTTGTGCAAAGCATTTGACACTGTCCCACATGACGTTGTTTTCTCTAAATTGGAGAGACGTGGATTTGACAGATGGATAAGGACACTTGGTGGATAAGGAATTGACTGGATGGTTGCACTCACGTGTTGCAGTCAATGGCTTGATGTCCAAGTGTAGACCAGTGGTGAGTGGTGTTCCTCAGGGGTTGGTATAGGGACCAGTGCTGTTTAACATCTCTGTCGGCGACGTGGACAGCGGGATTGAGTGCACCCTCAGCAAGTTTGCTGACAACACCAAGCTGTGTGGGGCAGTCAACATGCTGGAGGGAAGGGGTGCCATCCAGAGGGACCTGGACCGGCTTGAGAGGTTGGGCCCATGTGAACCTTATGAAATTCGATAAAGCCAAGTGCAAGGTCCTGCACGTGGGTCAGGGCAATCGCAAGCACAGAGGCATGGCAGAGAATGGATTGAGAGCAGCCCTGAAGAGAGAGTGGATGAGAAGCTCCACATGAGTCAGCAATGTGCACTTGCAGCCCAGAAGGCCAACTGTATCCTGGGCTGCATCAAAAGAAGCATGGCCAGCAGATCGAGGGAGGTGATTGTGCCCTTCTACTCCACTCTCATGAGACCCCACCCGGAGTACTGTATCCAGCTCTGGAGCCCCTAATATAAGAAGGACATGGACCTGTTGGAGCAAGTCCAGAAGAGGGCCATGAAGATGATCAGAGGGCTGGCACGCCTCTCCTATGAAGACAGGCTGAGAGAGTTGGGGTTGTTCAGCCTGAAGAAGGCGGCGGCTCTGGGGAGACCTTATAGTGGTCTTCCAGTACTTAAAAGGGGTCTACAGGAAAGATGGGGAGGGGCTCTTTATCAGGGAGTGTAGCGATAGGATGAGGGATAACAGTTTTAAACGGGAAGAGGGTAGATTTAGATTAGATATTAGGAAGAAATTCTGTGAGGAATTAGGAATTCGAGGGTGGTGAGACACTGGAACAGGTTGCCCAAGGAAGTTGTGGCTGCCCCATCCCTGGAAGTGTTCAAGGCCAGGCTGGATGGGGTTTTGAGCAACATGGTCTAGTGGAAGATGCCCCTGGCCATGGCAGGGGTGATGGAACTAGATGATCTTTAAGGTCCCTTCAAACCCAAACCATTCATGATAAGCTTAAGTGATTTGTTGGTGTGGCATCTCAGTGGGCCTTCAGTGGAACTGCTGCCTATGTGCAAGGAATGCAAAGTTTGGCTTGCTGATAGTATAAAGGTAAAATCTATATCTCAAGATGGAGAGTAATTTTTTAGTACCAAAAGGATTGTGAAATGGACTTAGTAAATGTTATTAGGTACTTCGGAACTTCAGAATGATATTTTATAGCTACAGTAAGCAATTTGTTGAACTAATTTGGAGAGACAGAGTTCTGATATCTGTTGAGGTGAGCAAAAATTTGCTGTGAAGCTAAATAGAGGATAATGTGCTAGAACCGTGTTTTTCACGTAATCTGACAATACCTTACCATGGCAGTAGTGCTAGATGAATTTATATTTGCTGTAAAATGCATAAGATACTAGTAGTAATGGTTAATATTTATATTCTAACCAGCATTAAGTAATTCCAGATTAATCCAAATAAACTGTTTTTGGTGGGTTTTCTAAATGGCAATATCCCCTTTCAGTGTCACTGCAGGACATTACAATGAGGAAAGCTTTCCGGAGTTCCACAATTCAAGATCAACAGCTGTTTGACCGCAAAACTCTGCCTATTCCGTTGCAAGAAACTTATGACATTTGTGAACAGCCTCCTCCACTTAACATTCTCACCCCTTACAGGTTAGTAAAATAAAATTAATCAAAACCAATTTCTAGCTTATTTTATGTAATAGAGATGCTATATGCAGGCACCTTAGTCATGTTGAGTAGCACTTGAATATTTAAGGAGCCACACTAGAAAACTGTGAAGCTGCTGGAGGAATACAGGCAGCAGAGGACATTATAAGCATTAAAATTTTACTCTACTCAAATTTTACTGCACTGTAACAATGGTAAAAAAGCGCCATTTTTATTATCTGTATTTATTAAGCTATGTAATGCTCTTGGATGCAAAGTGAGGAAAATAAGCGGTTAAGTATGTAGAAAGAAAGGTCTTTAATGGAAATGAAGGATGTTTGCTGTCCTAAAGTCAATTTGAATCAATAGTTGAACATGAGCAGCCACACAAATTTGCTCGTTATTTTAAAAGCAAAATTTGAGTCATTGGAATGGGAGTTCTCTGATTTATGGTACTCTCTTTTTATCTACAGCTTGCGTTAAAGTTACTTTTCTAAAATCAGGACCTTGAATATGAGGAACGATGGCACAGGAGGTCAATGTTCTTATTTTTAATGTTCTTCAGTAAAATATTTCAGAGTCTGAGATACTAGGTATTCCTTAATACGCGTTTTCTTTGCCTTAATGTTTGGATTCATGTGTTGTTAAATAATAGTGTGCCTGTTTGCGGCATTTTATTTCAGGGATGATGGAAAAGAGGGTTTGAAGTTTTATACCAATCCTTCATACTTCTTTGATCTGTGGAAGGAAAAAATGTTGCAGGACACTGAGGACAAAAGAAAAGAAAAGAGGAAGCAGAAGGTATATATGTTAGCCTTATGTAGCTTCTGGTTATTTTTTCCTGGAAAGGGTTTACTTGCAGACATGGTACTTTTTTGGTTATGCGATTAATAACAATCCAAAAATTACAGAGTCATCTTCATTCAACTAGAACTACTTGCTTTCATTCAATTCCATCAACTTTAACAAATAAATATTTAATAATAATAATATTAATGAAAAATAATATAGAAGGGCCTAGAGCTTTCATGCTGTCTTAATGTAACTAACAGCAGGTTTGCCAAAACTTGTAAGTCTCCTAGCAATGACTCAAAAGGAGAAAAAAGGAGGAATACAGCCAGAATAAAGAATTTCACTGGAAAAACTTTTTTATAATACAAAATTCTGACAATCTTACAGGTGAAAAAGCTTGAATGACATTCTGATAGATATGTTCATTCTAAACTAGAAAGAAATTAGTAGGAATAGAGCACTTTGGTTATATTTTCTTAAAATTAAACTTTTGCAAAGGTAGTGCTACTTTTTTGTTTCATCATTCTGTATGTTTCATACATAGAGACAGTAAGTATAAGCGTCAGATTCATAATTTCATTTCAAACAGAATAAAAAGCTACTTATAGAGTTATTTTTCTCTGTATTGTTCAACTACTTGTCCACTAGACTGAAGTTTCTGCCTCTTTCAAGTCCTTTTGGTTTACATATCATATTTAGACAGTACATTTTTCTTGCACTTGAGTTGGGATTGTTTTCCATTACTTTGTGACGGATGCTTAAATGCAGCTAATTAAAAAACACTGTCTTAGTTATCAGTTTTGTTTGCACAACTCTCCTACAGCAGAAAAATCTAGATCGTCCTCATGAACCAGAAAAAGTGCCAAGGGCACCTCATGACAGACGGAGAGAGTGGCAGAAGTTAGCCCAAGGTCCGGAGCTCGCAGAAGATGATGCTAACCTCTTACATAAGCACATTGAAGTTGCTAATGGCCCAGCTTCACATTTTGAATCAAGGTTTCTTTTTGTTTTTTCTATCCTTTATGAAGTACAGATATTCATACTACATAGTGAACATGCTTGAGAAATGGTAATGATGAGATGCTACTGCTATTCTTTAAATGCACTGGAAAACATTGATTTAGCTCAATCAAAACTCAGTTCTAAAATATTTAGTGTGTCCTTGAAGAAGTAATTATTATCTTGTTGTTTTTAAGAGTAGTGTGTATCCTTAAGGATGTGTTGTCATCTGCAACTTGAAGAAGGTGTAGTGTCACTGTTGCAAGCTTGCACCCAGGTGTGTCACTACATTCTGGTCTTGACCTACAAAATCCCTGTTATTCCAGTCTCTTGATTTTTCTTCAGCACACACTGCCAAGATTATATGGTGGGTGTGATGTGAGCAAATGTCCACTTGGAACTCAGATGAGATCACTGAGCTTCTCTTTACTCTTGAGCAAATCCAAGATTTGATTGATGTTTCTGGTTATAGTCTATTACAAAATCCAACCGGTTAGATTCTCATTTCACAGCATGCATTTGCTGGTGGCTAAAAGTAGCATTTCACGTGGTAAACACCTGCTGTGTTTTACACTTCTGGTGTTTGTGCAAAACCAGCTGAGAGGATAGGAAAGAGGGCTGACAATGAGCGTTAGGAGTTTTGGTGGTGTGCTTTTGAGAGGTTGGTTGTTTGGTTTTCTTTTAATTGAAAAGCATTCATTGTCCTCCAAAATACAGTTAAATTTTTTCCCCAATCCTTCACTGGCCAAAAGCACCATAAGAGACAATTTTATTTAGCTTTGTAAGGCCTTCAAACAAACGTAATAGTGACAGTGGATAATTATAAAAACTCTAGGATATAGTGTTTTCTGTCTGAAAAATGGAAAAGCCTGTATGTAGAAAACTTAGCTCTCTGAATTTGGAAAGTAAAAATCGTCTTGGTGCTTTTCAGTCAGTGGGATACAACTTGAAGTTATGGTGATTAGCATCTTATTTTTGTAAACTGCTGTGTCAAGTGGTTGGCAGAAACATCTGCTTTCCTGCTGTACTTCCGTTGTGTTGTACAGCAGATTCCACTTTAGCACACCTGTTCCAGGACTTCTTTTGTATCCAGGACCCTGGCCTAAACCTTGATTATCTCAATATCAGTAATGCAATTATGAATAATGCTGTAGTGCTTGGGAGCACTACATGTGCAGAGCATGTCGTTCAGATACAGAACAGCAACATGCTTTTGAATAACAGAGTAATACTTCACCCCCAAAGAATTTGATAGGTTAGATACTATAATGGTGACAGTATGTGGAAGATGTAGAGTACTGCTTTACTTGTTGGAAAGTGTTCTGCAAACACATTTCCTCTGAATTTAATAGATAAATTTTTAAAAATCTTTAATCGAGGAGTTAATTAAAATTTCCTAACTGATCAGGTCCTTAAGGTGTGTCTAAGGTTGTTATTAACAAGGAAGGTGAATCATTTTAAGTTGTAGTTATCTTTATTTACTGCTACTACTCAATAGTAGGTATTTAGGTTATCTTCCTTGTATCTGTTGTATAGCTACAAAGTCTTAATGTCTTAAGTAGTGGGTTCTCTCTACTGGAATATAGATCCTCTGACAGAAGTTCAGCTAAATTACCTGACTGTAAATTCTACCATTCTAGCATCGATGGATGTTTCATGAATGTTATAAAAGAATATGGTTACATATATGTGGGGATTGAGGAGCAGAAATTATTACTGAGTATAATGTCTGGTATATGTGTACTTCTGTTTATATTGCTACGTTTACTTAACTGAAAATAATGTGACTAATAAACACTAAGATCACACACGTACTGTAGAAATTGACTGATATACCCGTCAAAAGCATTAAACCCTTGAGCTGCTAGAAGCAATGGCATGGAAAGTGAGATAAATTATTAATAAGCCGTGAAGTACAATATGCAACAGTGATGCAGAGAAGATACTTGAATTCAGAAATCAAACTGAAGTATAGAACATTAGCTGAGGGCACTAATACTTACTTTACTAAAGCTTGCGTTGGATCATTTTTCACTATTTTTCTACAGATCTCAAGCATATGTGGACCATATGGATGGATCATATTCACTTTCTGCATTGCCCTATAGCCAGATGTCTGAACTTCTGAACAGAGCTGAGGAGCGAGTGTTGGTCAGACCACATGAACCACCACCGCCACCTCCAATGCATGGAGCAGGAGATGTGAAACCTGTGCCTCCTTGTGTTAGGTACAAAGTGGTCAAGCCACATGCAGGTTTATTGGAGAGTTTTAGTTTTCCACCATCCCCCTAATTGTCCATTAGTATTATTTCCATGCAGCCCAGGCATTAGACTCATCCTAGGGGCTATGTCAGTCCACAGCCTTGATGCGTCTGCAGCTGCAGGGCCACACCAGAGTCGGAGATAACGGTTGAAATCTAAGCCTCGTAGGGTGCCATTGTGGAGGCAGGCCCCACCTTGCCAGTAATACTGTGACTATGTCACCTTCTGAGTTAAATGGCAAGACAAAAAACTATGGAAAATATTTCTGTGAAAGATGTTGGAATCTTAGGATTTAGCTTTGAAATTTTGGAAATTGGGAAATCTGAAATTTGTACTACTGAGCTGTGTTTCAGCCTATATGAAAAGAAGAATATATTGCAGTAAGTCAGCTGTCAAAACTATATATTCATCACATTTGCTAAATTACAACTGTCTTTTTTTTTTTTTTTAATTCCCCTAAGTTTTTTTATTTTCTATTTCTCTATGTCTTTCCAGAACTGGATACATACTTAGAGCATTTTCTAGAGTGAGGCTCTGGTTGTCACTCCCCTGTTTTATACCCGAAATCTTAACTTTATGGTCAGGTACATACAACTTGGAATAGAGGACAGTTAATTCAGACACTTGTTACATCAGCAAGATGTTAGTCTCTTGAAAAGAACGTCTTTTTAGTGTTCAGGAGGTTATACCCAGAAATCTTTAGATTAGTTTTCCATAACAGCTGAAAGAAATGCTCTAGTGGTCTTTCAGGAAAGTAATTTTACTGTTCCCTTTTGTTTTCTTCAATTCACCTCTTTGTCACATTATAATGAGTATCTAGCATATAAATGTACCTCGCTGTATATAGAATTGATGACCTTTGATATTAGCCTCACTCACCCTGTCTTCAAATCTTAAATATGTATTTCAAATGTAACTCATCCTCACTGCTTGTACTGTTTTGGTTTTAAATTCTGTGAATCCAAGCAGTTAATCAGTCGCTAGTTCCCTTCAGAAAAATAATTTGGATTTAATTAGAGATGGGAGGGGAGAATGATACTAGTATAGGAAACCTTTGATAAAGATGCAGGTTTGTATAAGTGCATAAACTTGGTTAATAGCTGAATTTGAGCAAAGGTCTGTTGGAAGACTGATGCATACTCCATACTGAGAGTGAGATTTCCTTGTAGATGAGGTATGAATAGCTCAAAATCGTCGTAGTACGTAATGCACTTTAATGCCCAGTGTTCAATATTGTTAAGTTGCAGAAATGAATTTATTACTGTTTTTTTCACTCTTCAGCTCTAATAACTTTGTCCTGTTATTGGATATTTCAGTTCTACTACTGGCTTGGTAGAAAATCGTCCTCAGTCACCAGCAACAGGCAGAACACCAGTGTTTGTGAGCCCCACTCCTCCTCCTCCACCACCACCACCTCTTCCATCTGCTTTGTCAACTTCATCATTAAGAGCTGCAATGACTTCCACTCCTCCACCCCCAGTCCCACCACCCCCACCCCCTCCCGCAGCTGCTCTGCAGGCCCCGGCTGTGCCACCTCCACCAGCTCCTCTCC
Source organism: Burhinus oedicnemus (assembly GCA_008921705.1). Taxonomy (NCBI): domain Eukaryota; kingdom Metazoa; phylum Chordata; class Aves; order Charadriiformes; family Burhinidae; genus Burhinus; species Burhinus oedicnemus. The sequence goes on from VFFE01007612.1 coordinate 1,819,241, forward strand.
AGATAGCTCCTGGAGTCCTACATCCAGCTCCACCTCCAATTGCTCCTCCCCTAGCACAACCCTCTCCTCCTGTCACTAGAGCTGCCCAAGTGTGTGAAGCTGTCCCCGTTCACCCAGTTCCTCCACAAGCTGAAGTACAGGGACTTCCTCCACCACCCCCACCTCCTCCCTTGCCTCCTCCTGGCATTCGACCCTCCTCTCCTGTCACAGTTGCAGCCCTTTCTCACCCACCTCCTGTTCTGCACCCTCCTCCTGCAACCATTGTCCCTGCCCCTCATGCCCCCCTAATGCCTCCATCTCCACCATCCCAAGTGATTCCTGCTCCTGAACCCAAACGCCATCCTTCAACTCTTCCTGTAATCAGTGATGCTAGAAGCGTTCTGCTGGAAGCAATACGGAAAGGTAATGTTTGGCTATTAAGGGGCAAAAAGAACGGTCTCATAAACTTGCTAAATACACATTAGCTTTGAGAGATGGAATATTTCAATGTGTAAGAAGTTAGTTTAGAGGAATGCATCTTAAGTCTGTTTCCACTTTCTATTCTCTACAGCGTATGTATTTCCAAGTAGATTTTTTTTCAGTTTGTAATTGCACTTATCAGATGTTTAGTTTGGATGGCACAACTGGTTCTCTGTGGAAGTTAGAATTTTTTTTTTTTTTTTTAAATACATGTGTTTGTAGATGATCTGTGGAGATTATCTCTTCATTTCTGTTTACCTGAAAATGTAGCTATTTCTGATAACCTACAGATTGTGTAGAAGACAGAAACATTGTTTTTCACAGACTGTTAGATGAAAGCAAAACAGATCAATTGACATTGGCATTTTGATTGTATATTACAACAACTTATAAATGACATTCAGAAATCGTTGCTTACAACTTAAAGCTGTTAAGTATCTAATCCTGACAAGTCTCAACTCAGTAGTGGAGCAGCCTTTACGTTGCAAGGTGCCCCCCTGGCAGAGTGCAAGTGAATGGCAGAGGCGCAGGGCAACGTTTTCCTGATGACCTAACGAGGAGCTGTATGTACAAGCTGTACCTTTCAGCTTATGTGCCTTCAGGTGGAAAAATCCCCACTGCACTCTGAGTGCTGCTCTTTGACTGTGTGGTGTCTTTGAATAGTTAAATCTTTCTCAAATGTTTTGAGTACTACATTCTTCTGGTTTTCCCCTGCACCTACAACACAGTACAGAATCTGTATGGTACTGTAATGTCAGTAGATAGGCTGTAATACTAATTCAGAATATTTTTAAAGCACCTATGTGCATATGAATTGATAACATCATTGACTCTAAAGAAGTATCAACAGCAGTTGAGTACAACAGTGGTGCAGGAACACTAGCAGAGAATGTCAGCAAAAAACATAATAAAGGAGAGAGCTTGCTGGTGCAATTTAGGTGATTCCTGAAAATGCTTTTGACCAAGTCTTGCACAAGAAACAAAGGCTTAAGTTACCACAGCTTAAATTCCACTAAGAACCTGTGCTTGCATTGCCTGTCAGTTAGCAATAGAGAGTATTAAGTACAGGATGTAGGTTGTATTTAGACTGTGTCAGTCTGTGGCGTTGTGAGTATAAAACCAAAATATATAATCTCTGTCATGTTTTTAACTAAGCTACTGGATTTAACATTCTCATACTATTGGTATGTGTAGTTTCTCCTTTGCTTTTGGTCTTTAAGTAATAATTTATCCCAAAACAGATCATTACATGATCAAAACTGAATTACAAGAAACCCTATCTTGTTAGGGTACTCAAATAGCTATAACTTTTAATTGAGACCATGAAGAGAGAGTATAAAAATTGTTTGGAAATGCAAATAGTAAAATGGCTTAATCACTTACAGTGGTACTAAAAATGTGGGTGTGTTTTTAATGGGAAATCAGAAACAGGATATTATAGTAGAAAGACTGATGTTGTATTCTGCCATTGCAATTCTGACGTCCCTCTCTTTAAAAACTTGACAGAGAACTTCTGTCTGAGGAGGACAAGGTCCTCAGCCTTCATTTTTGCTTGCAAAGCATTTTGTGAATCATGAGCTAAATACTTTGCATAATGACAAAGGAGGAGAGTAACGTGTTTATGATTTGATGTTCTTGTAGGTATTCAGCTACGCAAAGTTGAAGAGCAACGTGAACAAGAAGCTAAGCATGAGCGCATCGAGAATGATGTTGCTACTATACTTTCTCGTCGCATTGCTGTGGAATACAGTGATTCAGAAGATGATTCAGAATTTGATGAAGTGGATTGGTTAGAGTAAAATTACTACATTGCTGTACACTGCAAAATCGAATGCTAATGTCCATTGTGGTGCTTGTTCTCTGAAAGTTTGATGGTCATTTCTAGTGGTTTTTGTATTTTTTTCTTTACATAATTAATCCATGTTTTTCTACTTTTCAGTTTACAAAAAGCTCCTAGTGCATCTTTGAAACTAGATGTTTTACAGTGGCTTTTCTTACACATCTTTTCTGAAAGAGCATACTTTGTTCTAATAGACCACTAAGTATTAAGCATGGGCAGCTGTTGGTAGAGTAGCAGTTTCAATTTTTTGGCATATCTTAACTGTGCACTTTGTGAATTTTAAGTTAATGAAGGCAACTGAGATCGACATTCCAAGGGCAGCTGTATGTACTAATGAGCCTTATTCCACTTCTGATAGTGTTTTAAAACATTAAACCTAGCTATCAAGATATCACTGCCTCGATTACATCTGTACACTAGAAGTACATATAGTTAGCAGCACTGAACACACTGAAAGGAAAATGGATCTTTGGGGGTTTTTATTATTGTTTTATTGTTGTTTTTAAATAATTATGGCCTTATTTGAATGTTTAGAGATTCCCCTTCCCTTCTTCCCTCCCAGGTACATATTGTGTGGTACTATTTTTGCCTGCATAATAGACGTTTAAATTTTTTTTTTTTTTCCTTGTGAAATCTTTTGACTTAAACATGCTGTGTAACTTAAGTAAATGTTAAAATAACAGTTTGATTTAATAAATGGTTCATTTTAAATGTTCCTGGCTGTTGCTTTTTCAATGAAGCCTGCTTTTCACTGGTATACCTGAGGGATCTTTGAATTTCAGTGGTCTGCAAAGTTACAACAAATATTCTGCACTTGATCTAAGGACCTGTATTGAGCAAGAAAACATGTATCATCAAATGATATCTATATGCATATCTACAAAAGAAAGCTGAAACCTTACTGTGATCCATTAGTTAAAAAAAAACAAACAACAAAATTGGGAGCTTGTGGCTTATATGATTTAGGTTGTTTTTTTAAAAAAAACTTTACCATCAATGTATCTTGAGAGGAGAAAGGGAGGTGCAGCAGTCAAAATCATGGTTAAGGAAAGATGACAAAGAGCATGGGTGATATTGCAAAGTCATTTTTTAAGTGCTGTCTAGTAGCGTACTGCATGTTGCGTAGTTATAGGGCTTTTGTGTTTCCCTTCCGGAATAACTCCTTCAGGTCTGAGCACATAGTCAAAAGCCTATTGAGAAGGGAAGCGTGAGAAGAGTGCAAGAGCGCTCTGACCTTGCAAAATCGTTCCTGGAAGATGGAATTGTATAATAGAGGAAAACAAGTGTTGAAACTCAGAATGAGGTTTCTGAAGGTGGAACACAAAATGTTCTACAGGCTTCAGGACAATTTAGAGCGCTATGTGGTTATTAACCTACTCTTAGGACTGGGCAAAACTCCAGAGTTATAGATTGGAGTAGGAATACTGTACAGCAACCCTTCCAACTTTACTGTCACCATCTCAGCTGCCACTATAATTTTGTACATGTGTATTCAAGACTTCTTCCGCTGCAACAGTAACGCCTTTGTTGTGTTTGTGGGAGAAAAATCATTGTCACAACTTGTGAATCTGCATCTTTATAACTAGGGATGCAATTCTTCTCTGTATGCTGTTCTCTTTGATAGTTGTCTTCACAATAATGCCATCTGGTTTATTCTGCCATTTTCAGTTAACTTTCAACATGCGCGTCCTTCTTAATAGCTCCTCATAATGTTAGACAAGGTGTCAGGAGCGCCACTGCATGAAGATTTGATTGTGTTTAATCTAGGTGTTTCCTTGGATCTCAGTAATCCTAAATTGCCAAATCTAGCCCAATAACTAAATGTGAGAGATCTCATTTACAGAGCTGAAAAGGACTGATCTCTTCAAGCAGAAGTGCAGTATACGTACCTGCAGCTACCCTTTAAGCAGGGAGCCACACCTACACTTTAGGCAGCTGAAAGAAGAGCTTGTGCCTAAATTCTGTGTGTAGGTAATTCTGCCATTCACAAAATTACTTTTCAACTAATGTTTATACCTGTTCCTTGCTGTAGTCACTAAACTCATGATTTTCCTGGTGGATATTATAGACAGCAGCCTACATTGTCACTTAAATGGAGAAGCAGCGTGTCTGTGCCCAGGCTGTAACTGTTCAAAGTAGAGGATCTCCTCATTGCACCATCACACCTGTGCTCTGAGCACATCCAGGTGCTGTGAACTGGGTATAACTTGCCTAAAGCAAGGAGATGACTTAGCAAAAGAAAAAAAAAAAAAAGAAATGAAAGCAAAAAGGCCCTTACAGACTCCAGCTATCACGGATTGGACTTGAAGGTATGAAAAAAATCCTTATTGGCAAATGGTTGTTATTGACCTGCTTCACTGTCCTGGTGATTAGTAATATCTCTTCCAAGCCAGTACCCAGGGCAGACAAAGCACTCATTTAATATGACACAGTCACACGAAGTAATGAACCTTGACTGAGAAAAGTCAAGAGTTAAATTCAGTTAACATTTCTAAGGCGGGATTCTTGGCCTTCTGCCACCGCTACAGCTTTCTGCCATAGCAACTGGTCTCCAGATAGCAATAGTGTGATCCACTAGTAGCGAGAGGTGATTGTTGAATTTGAATATTTGCATTTATAGATCTGCTCCAAGCGATGCATTTGCAATCTCGGTGATTTGTGTCCCTCTTATTGTGGTCTCCAACTGCCCTTCTTGGTTGGTGGAATGCTGTTCAGAGGACTGCTGGGCTATTCATGCCCATGATTAGATGTGTAATAGATTATTGATTGCTTTGTCTTGTAAGGTACTAAATCAAGTCTTCTGTATTGAACTGTTTATAGATTCTGTTGTTTAATTCTGTACATTTACAGCAGCTGGTTAAAATCAAAGACTTCAAGTCTGCTACAGAAATAACGTGTCAGTAATGTTCAATATAAGTGAAGAGAAACCTTTGTTCAACTTCACACCTTTCTTGAACTGTAATCTGGGACAGTTAAAAATGACCTACCTCTCCTACTGCAAAACAGGGAAAAAAGAATAAAATAAAAAGCACAGAAAGAAGAAACAAAAGGTATGTGGTGGCAGAACCGGAGCAGAAGACCAGGGTGGTGCAAAATTGGTCACTCAGGTGTTTTATCAAAAGATAAAGTAGCAACAATGACACAGCCATCATGGACAGACCAAAAATAAATAGCCTAATGGAAGAGAACAAGTACTGAAGAAACAAAAATGACAGAGAGACGTAATTCTGGTTCTTTTTTTAGTGTTACGTTGTGAACAGCAACTATTAAATACTAGATATCATTAAGGGATTATGTAATCTCCCATTAAACTGGGATTAAACAAGCAGGAGGCATTTTAAAAAGACCTTTAGTCGATAAAATCATCCTTCCCTGCGTGTGGCACAGGAGTGAACTCCTCAGCATTCCAGTGGATGCTGACATACCGTCACCTGTCTGGTGAATGCACAGACTAATCCAGAGTTGGCTTCAAAAGATGCCATGGGACCTGAGCGTGCAAACAGGTACCAACCGCCCCAGTTCTGTTGCGACAGCTGTTGTCCACAATGCTGGGACCACCTTGGCTTGGATGTAGCTGCCACCCTTGAAACACATCCCTGCTTGGTTTACCTGATGGCCGTGAGCTCTCGGACTGCATGAGGATGCAGACAGAAACGCGGGCTCTGTGGTGGGCTGCCACATCTCAGTGTCCCCAGCCTGTGGATCACCCCGGGGAGTGGAGGGTCAACACCAGCTCTGGAACACGGTGCAGAAACCCCTGCCTGACAGGCAATCCAGCAGATACAGCTCTCTGCAAAGTTGCTAGCTCGAAGCCGGGTACCCATAGCAGTACAGGATTATGTCAGCAGTCAGAGCACCGAAACCCGGCATTTGCACAAACTAGAGCAGTTCCAAGAGGAGACACTGGAGGCAAAGCCTTGTCACAGCCTCTGCAGTCGAGGTCTATATCAGCAAAAGGTCTGACAGAAATTCGACTCGAGCTCCATCAAGTGTCTGCTCTGTATCCCCAGCTACAGGCTAGAAAGGGTTTTACTCTCTCTCATTCTCTTTTGCAGGTGGCAACATTAAACACCAAGAGAGGACTCACAACCGGAGGCCAGGGGCAGCAATAGCTGTCTCCCTTTTTAGGGCCACTCAGCTGCTTTTTCCCTCTCCTTTCCACTCCTGACTACTTTTCCCACTTGAACGATTCTCAGGGCAGTAGCCTGCCCGTGGGAGACTTTTCACACACTCTTTGTGGCTGCAGCTGGGACAGACCTTACCGATTCCCAAACTGCTTCTCGAGTACATCTACCAGCCCTCGGTAGACATTAGTGCCCCCGTCTGTCCTTTGAGCTGCTCGGGACAGTGCTCCCTCACCCAATCCAACCGTAATGAGCTGAGGTAGGTTTAAGTACTTAAGAAGCAGGTTCCCGGCAACTCGGGAGCCTGCTTTTTGGCAGAGCGCATCCAGGGAGGGCTCCTGGGAGCGACTTGGCTGTCAGCTCTGAGGGTTTCATGAAGGTTTGGCGGCACACCACCAGGCAGCTGCAGAGGAGCAGACAGGGGATGGGAACCCCATCCTCCCAGCTGCTGCTTGAAGAGGACACAAGGACAAGCCCCGGGAAATGGGCACTGGGGTACAGGGCAGATCCTGCAAGGCTGGAGCTGCGCACCCCATCCCATTCCCATCGGAGCGACAAAGCCGGTATTGTGCAGCCTGTGCTTTTTCTTTGATCCTTGCCATGCTGTGGGCAGATGTGGTGTTCCTTCCCCCCACCCCCACCCCTGGCTAACCCCTTCGCCTGCAGAATGGGTTCTGCCGCCTTAGTCATCGCTTGCGTTCCCCGACTGCCAGCAGCCCCTGACAGCAGCATCAGCAACAGCCTCTGAAGAAAACTGGATCCGTCCTATTTCTTCAAAATTCTTATTTTTAGAGTATTTGCAAGCTCTGGGCAGTTACTCCAACCACCTTCCTTTTGGCAGTCGGAAACATCCGAGTATGGATCGAAGCAGGTATCAAGCATCTCTTGCCAAACAGGGCTGAATATTCCCGTCCTTACGTTTCTTTCTCTGACAGTTCAATAGCTTCACCGTCAGACACAGGATAGCTGAGGGCTGCCTACGGGCAGGTTGTTTCCATTTTCCATCCCCCCCATTTTAATGCCTTTAATGACAGAGTGTTTGTTATTGCGAAACCTGTGACATTTTAACACAGCTTCATGGCAGTATCACTCCAAGAAAAGCTTCAAAAATTACCTCCCTTCAGTGCGATTTTACACTGTGTTTTAGCCACTTCCACTCCTCTGTGAGGCATTTTCTTCACCACAATTTTAAAATCTCGGAACAGGACTCCTTGGGGCCGCCACTATCACTCTCACGGAGCGAGCATCCACGCTCAGTGTCGTATTATCTCAGCTTGATTTTGCACTTCAATGCCAGCCAGAAATAACTCCAGCAACCTCACGGGAAAGCAGCGTGCAGCCCGGGTGTTGGCATGCTGGTGGAGCTTCAGCCCTGCGCCTTCGTGCCAGGCAAACAGCGTAGGCTGAATTTTCCCGGCTGCGTTTTGGCGAAGACGAAACCAGTTTGTAAGGATTGCCAGCAGGACATGCAGGCAACACGGCCTCGTGCAGGGATGCGGGGGGCCACCAAGCAGCCTGGTCTGGAGGCTGCCCTCCCTCACTGCACCCCGGAGACGGATGTGTCTTCTGGGTTCTAAAAGCACAAAGAAGTTAGCGATGCTCCCGAATGAGGCAGGTGTTGCCCATGAGCCAGCATCGTTTGGTGGCCAGCAGAGTTCCTGGCAGTAATTCAGCGGTGATTAATTAGAAGAAAACATTAGGATAACTTCTTTGCTTCCATGTACTTTGTTCTCTGCACGGCTGCCGTGCCCCAGTGCCTGCCGGGAGGAGTTTCGGTGCTGATGATTCATCTTCGGATGAATCAGAGGTAGAAAGCAGGACTCAGCCCTTGTCCCCCCTGCAGGGAGAGCCCATGTCTGGGAGAAACCAAATACACCTGGACTTCCCAGGCAGCTGCTGCAGATCACTCTCTGTAGATGTCTCTGATGGAGATCTCTAAGGTCACGTGGAAAAGTTACCACCCTAAATCCCAGGCATTTTCAGGCTGCACTTGGATGCCTCCTTGGTTTTTGAAACCTTCCATTGACTTCCCACATCTCTGCAGCTTGCAAAATCCGGGGGTGTGAGGGTCTGCAGAGGATCCTGCAAGCGCAGGGTACAGCCAGCCCGGCTCCCACAGCCGCAGCAAGGCTGTCTTCACGCTCACCGCAACCAGGAGGTGTTTTGGGGAGCGCTGGGGCCGAAGCCCTGCCCCAGCAGGGCCCACGGTGCCCTCTACCACGAGGCCTGAGCAGGTCCCATGGGGGCAAACCAAAGGGGCTCATGTGGCTGCAGCCGCACGTGGCCGTCACCCCACGTTCAGGCTAAACAAAAATCCTGCTGGAGCACCCTGCTGTCATCCACATCAACTCCCAGCGTTGGCACGGTCAGTGACACCTATAAGGAGGTGTTTATCAGAAGTCTGCTGGCAAAATAGGCTCCCAACACACACGGGATTGATTACTTCTGCAGTTTTCCCCCCAATTTTAATAGTCCTGGTACTCTACATAAATTTCATTAGCTGGATTTATGTGGTCACTAAACTGCTTGATACAGTATTATATTCACAGCGGGAATTTATTTGCCATTCTGGTGAAAATGAGCATTTCCTAGTTTTGTCAGCAGAGAGGATTACATTATCAGGGAAATAATAACCAGCTGAACTGAAGGAGGGTTTGATTCATGGTAATTACTGATTATATGCAGATTATTTTATGGCTTTAATTCTTTGGTCTCCCACTGTTTGCTTGCTAAACCTTCAAAAAAAAAAAAATGGAGTGAGCGTACGAGCATCTTGTTTGTAAGGTAAATTACAGAACCTAATTTGTTGATTACATGAAAGGAAGCAGAGCTCCGCACAAACCGGGCCGGCAGCGGGAAGGAGCCGGCAGCGAGCCACGCTTGCCTCTATCGCTGGCTGCTGCCACTTCCGTGCTGCGCTTCAGCACCCAGTTCGCATCCCCATCACTGCAGCCCGCACCTGCGCTTGCGGCTGCTTTTACTGGGGCCACAGCAGGGGCTGGCCCCACTAAAACACCCGTGGGCACAAGTGGGGGCATGTGAAGGTGGCTCCTTGCTCCTCCAGCTCACAGCCCCCCCAGTCTGTTCCTTTTCTGCTTTCACCCCTGTTCGTCAGATGGAAGCAAGTGGATGTATCGATTCATTTGTGCTCAAAGTGCCCCTAAAAACACTTCTTCCGATTAAGCGCAACAAAAAAGCCCTTGCAAACCTTCAGTTTTAGCTAGCACCATGCTTTAAAACATTAGAAGCTGGTTAGCAAACTACAGGCTGCCTTTGACAGAAAGCTACCCAAAAATAGAGCGGCGCATCGCCGCCGTCTCTCAGCCACTCAAGCCTTTCCAAACCAGCTCTTCTCCTCTCATTTCCTACAGCGAACCTTCAGCAGACTCACAATCCCCAGAGATGAAACGGGCCTTTTGATCGTACATATTATTCTTCTCATTGCTGGAGTGAAATTGCAGCCCCTGCTCTCTCTGTAACGGAGAGATGGGGAGCGGGGCCGTGCTCCCCCCCGCTGCCCCCGGCTGCCTCCCTGCCTGGCTGGGGCGTGCGGCCATCCCCGTTGTGCCTGGGCAGCATGCTGACCGCTCGCTGCATTTACTCTTAAAATACTTATCTACGGCCCCTTAGTGAAAAGCGGATTGCTGGGGTTCACATCCAAAAATACCGCTCCCTGTGGGAGCAGGATCAGAAGCGTGGCCGGCGGCTGGGTGCTCCGCAGGGCTCGGTGCGCTTGTCTGCAGCCGCTCCCGTGCGTGCCGGCTGGGATCTTCCAGCTGCGAGCGCTTTATCTAATAGATGAAAGGGAGAGAGAGGGAAAGCACTGCAATTAGCAGCACAAACGACAGCCCTCTGTGCCAGCCTTGCCTGCCTGTGCTCCCCGGGCAAGGCAGCACAGAGGAACGGAGGGGGAGCAGCACCCACCAAACCCATCAAGGATAGTCCAGAGCACGACTTGCAGCCCACGTGAGCACTGTCACCATCATGGCATGGTGCAGGGCTGGATTCAGGCTCTGGGATGGAGGGTTGGCACCACCAGCACCCCAGTGGGAGCCTCCAGAAAATCACCCTGTCCCCTTGGTCAGTACCAGCCATGATGGCTCCCCCAGCCTGACCATGGGGCAATGTTATTCCTTCAGTCCACATTATTGCCCTCGCTAGTAGAGATTCCCCCTCCCAGATGCGAAATCGGATCCTCAGCTGTTCCCAAGTGTCCCAGCAGCTGAAACACCCCAACTCTGTGCCCCACTTGCTGCAATGAGTAGCCCCACTCGTGGGACAGCTTCTTCAGAAGTGGTTCCCGTTCCTGCCCTAATGTCAACAGGGATGTTTTAGCCTTTCTGTTTTGCACAGGCAGACCTGAAGGTGGCCAGGCAGCCCCACCAGCAGACTTTAGTCTGCCTGTGCAGGATGGCCACTGTCCTGGTTTGAGGTAAAACAGGACCAATTTTGTTCAGTAACTTTACTTTTTAGCTAGGCCTCTTCTAACTGCTGAAATTAACAGCATGTTGTGCAGAAAACTGTTCGCTCTCAGAGTGATAAGACCCATGTTTATAGCTGATGCCAAGGAACGGGATGCAGAGAGGCTCTGGCTTATACTTAGTGCTGTAACAACCAAGGGCAGCCAACTTTCTTACTTGCCCTGTTGGAGGGTCGGAAGTGGAAAAGCGTAGAGGGGTCACACCTGTGGGGAGGAGCGGACAGGACAGGTGACCCAAAACTGACCAACAGGGTATTCCATCCCATCTGCCTCATGCTCAGTATAAAAGCTGAGGGATCAAAGGGTCAGCCCTCTTTCTTCAATGGCCGGCATCTGAGGAGGACTCTGTCTGTTCGTCTGCCTTTGATCCCGATCCTGAATCCAGATCTGGAATCCAGAGTCCTGGATCCATCACTGAGTCCAGTCTGGGACTTCCCCAGTGCCTGCTGGTGACGTGATCGTCATCCGGGGAGCTTGATATGGTTTTGTATATATTTCATTATTTTCTTTTTATTATTTTATTATTAATATTTCATTAAAGTAGTTTAGTTCCTTCTAAACTCTTAAGTCTCTCTTTCTCTCCCGCCTCCCTTCGGA
>VFFE01007612.1:1845995-1857208 GCA_008921705.1 Burhinus oedicnemus
ACCATCAGGTAGCATTTGATCAACCACCGCAAATGAGCAGAATGCAAATTATGTATAATTTCTGTGCCATTGGTACCTGGAGACGGCGTGTGCGGTTCTGCTTGATCACTGTCCCCGGGGCTAACCATAAACCTCTTCAGGCCGGGCTGAAAACCATCTGGGGTGATGGTGTTTCTCACACGCACGGAACAAACCCCAAAGCCTCGAGCACTCCCCCAAATTCTTGCCAGGAGGCAGCCCCCGCCGCCGCCGCCGCCGAGCTGGAGATGCGCATCAGGAGGTGGCAGCATTTCCCCGCCGAGCAGAGCCCGGCCCCGAGCGGGGACAGGGACAGGGACAGGGACAGGTCGGGCACAGCCACTCCCCGGCTGCCTCGCAGGCAGCTAAAATGCTCTTTTCAAGAGAAAAGAAGCAATTTTTATTCCTTTTGCTTTCAAGGCCCACGTTTGGCATCTCATACTTTCCATTTACCACTTATTCCTATTTTTAACCCTTCTGTTCTTTCCCCCCCTTTTTTTTTTTTTAGGAAATGGGAAGGAGTTAAAAGAGGTAGCAAAAAGGCAGCAAACTGCCTGCCGCAGCCGGAGCCGCATCCCAGGGTCTCACCCGAGCTGTGTTGGTCACCCCAGTCCCCAGTGAGGATGGGCGTTGAAGGAGAGGGGCTCCCCGGGCGCGTCTGTCTCCCGTGGGATGCTCGCTGCAGGACCAGGGCCCCCACCTGCTAGTGGGGATGGAGGCTGGATGCCCCCAGCGTTGGGCTGTTGTGGGGCTCCCCCCAGCCTCCTGCTTGCCCAGGGATGGGGAGACAAGCCCTGCAGGAGTCCTGTGAGAATCCACAAAGCCAGTGAGAAATCCCTCTCCTCTGGTCATCTGGGAAAGGGAAGGCGGCACCACTACGGCTCTGTGAGCAGCTCTGCACCGCGGGTGACGTGAAGCCCAGGGGAACCCCGAGAAGGGACCCGCAGGGGGCTCAGCACAGCAGCCAGACCTGATCCCACCCCTCTGTGTCCCTGGGCCTGCTGCCAGGCAGGCTGGGGCGGGTGTCACAGCCCCACCGTCCTGGTCTCCTTCAACTACCAGGAAGGCCAGAAAACACAGGAAAAATAGTGAGAACTTTAATCGGGGCTGGCTGCCGCAGCAAGAGCTCAGCAACACCTTTGCTTTACAGAAGGCAGCATCCTGGTGCAGGAGCGATGCCCACCCGCTCCTCCCTGCTGCAGAGCTGTTGCTCCTGCGGGGGATTTAATCAATCAGCACATGTGTCTTATCAGCTGCAGAAAACACTCCTAAACCCCTAAGCATTGCCTTGCCCTCGGTGTGCCACCTTCAGCCTCCTGCGGACCACACATCAGTTCAGATCCAATGGAGCACCCAGATGACTTTGGATAACGTGAGATTTCTTTTCCAAAAGGAGCCATGGTGCTTGGGAGCCCAAGAGGTCATTGGGAAATGCCTGTGCCACTTCTGCAACTGGGGCACAGGTAGTTCAAGAATATTTCCCCTTGTTTGCAGAAAGCTCCTGAGTGGGAGAAGCAGCCAGCTCTGCCACAGGAAGGGGCACAAGCAGCCATGCTGCTCACCCACAGCCGAGGTCCGGCGTTGGTGGGCACTGGCTGAAGATATTCTCCTCAAGCAACACTGGAAAAATAGAAAACAGCCTCATCTCTTATTTCAAGAATCTCTTGGGACATTTCTAAAGGTCTTTCTGAAAAAATGCGACTGAGGTCCTTTTTGTAGACATGGCCCACCACCATTAATTTTTAGGATTCAAGTATAGGAGGACAGGTTGGGCAGCGCAAGCATTTAAATGCAGAGGAGCAGAGGAACCAGAGGCCACACCTTGACATAAACTGGTCGGAGGGATGCTGGTCCCAGCAGAGCAGCAGCGCAGGAAAAGGCACTGGCAATTTGCAGAAGCGCTAATCACTAAACAAGCCAGGCTGGCCAGAAATGGCAAAAAGCACACTCTGTAGGGTAAGCGAGTTGTTCCCTAAGGATGAGCAGAGCACCGCTCACACGCTGAAATGGTGTTTCTGCAGACACTTTCACCTACCGGAAAGCTGTGATCTTCACAGCACGGCAAGGAAACACAGGAGTGTTAAGGAAGGTTTAAATCCTAATAGGCTGGTATCATCTTTTATAAATACTTACAGACAAGGTTTCTGTCTCATTAAGTTTCAGTTATACCTGGCCAGTAACCTGATTGCTAGTCAGGCGTTCGTGAATTTGTTATGTTGTGGCGCTGCTGTGTGAGGCTTTACTTGCGCAGCCTGAGCACGACCTCGGATTTGTGCTGGAGCCCCTGTGGGACCTGCCGCTGCCGAGGCGTGTTTGTGGGGTGCCGGGACCCTCTGCTGGGGTGTCCTCTGCCTCTGTACCCCTCCCAGACAGACGATGTCCTTCCAAACCCAACCCTCTCCCCAGGGCTGACCTGGGAAAAGGGGCTGAGGGAAAACATCTGTACTCCCTTCCCCTTTTCTGCTTACTTTTGCAGTGTTACTTTTAGCGGTGGGCTGGTGGTGCAGGTCGGGCTAGCGCTGAGGCTCCCCAGGCAGCCTCCCTGGCACAGCTTTGGCAGCAGGCACTGCCACCCGGTGCATCTCCGGATGGATTCACCCTCAAATAAAAGCACCCAGGGCTGCCCCTGTTGCTGGAAGCCCCAAACCTCAAGCCCAGAAGCCTGTTCGTAAGCCCCTGGTGACTTCATGCGTGCCACCGGCATGGCTAAACATCTCCTTCTTGGGAGATCAAATACCTCAATGAAACAAATGCTCTAACACCAGTGTCTGCGCAGGCTTGGTGGTGTCCCACATCTGTACCCCACATGTTTGCTGCAATGACACTAATTGTTAAGCAACGCCAAGGCAAGGGGAACCCTTCCAGCTCTCAGGCACTACATGGCAGTACTGGTCCCTGGGGCTCAGAAAAGTTGATTTTTTCCCTAAGTGTTTCCCTTCTTTTCCCCACCCAGCATGACCCTTGAGTGTGGTCTGGGGTTGCACCCACCAATGCCACCACCACAGACCATGGCTCTGGCACTGAAATGCTGTGGTCCCAGTGACAGAGGCATTAACATCGGCCTCTCCATTTGCACAAAGACGGCAGAGTGACTCATACCTGTAAGAGCTGGTGGGGGCTGCTCATGGGTTTCAGTCTCCATATGCATCAAGAAACTAAAGCAGGCGCTTGGTGCGGTGCCTCCGTGCCCTGGCATCTCCCTGGGGGACAGAGGTGAGCAAGTTCCCCCAGAGAAGGCAGGTGGCTGTGCTGGGGGCACCGGGGAGCTCCTCCCTGCCATTGCTAGCACGTGTGGCGCTGGGCTCGGCCGTCTCACCCCACTGTGGCAGTTTGTCTGCTCCTGGCAATTTGTCAGGTCAGGCAGCACAAGTGATCCCATGCCAAGCCCCCCGAGGCTGCCTCCTGGGGGGGGCGGCTGTCAGCTGTCAGACCTCATCTCCAAGTGTGTATCTTTGCCCAGGTACCGGGTGTTATGTATAGTACACATGTACTGCGCACACTTACATACTCCTGCCAACACACAAGTTGTTTTACAGTGTGCTGGATCATTACCATCAAGTAAGTTTTTGTGTCGAGAGGGGAAACTGGATCCCAGCCCCCACTGCATTAGGCACAACACAGCCACATAAAAAGATAGTCCTGCCTGGAGTTGGCCAAAGCTGAGGTCCTAGGTCCTGGTTTCAGCACATAAATAGAGGAGCTGATGATGTGACAAGCTGAATGATGGCATCACCCAGAACTTTCAGAGGAGCAGTCTGGGAAATGGCTTTCATTGCTCTGTGAAAATGCTGGAAAGTAGGAAAGCACAGTTTAGTTGAAAACATTTGCAGTACTCAAGAAAAGCTAAAGACTACTAATGAATTTCATCTGTAGACATGAGACATTGCAAGAAAACCTATCTTTTTAATCAGGTCTTTGAGGATAGGTGGTCTGCCACAGGAGCATTTCCCAAGAGCATCACTTGGGTTAAAACAATGCGCATCCTCCAGGCAAACACACCAAGAAATCTCCAGGCTTTTCCCCATTGCTGCCGTGCCCCTCTCCTAATGTGCGCCCGGAGCTAGGGAGGAGCAGCCCACACAGACTGGCTCTTTCCACCCCCAGGAAGGAGAGGGAGAATGGCATGGACACTGCCCAGACCCCTCTGTGTCTCAGACTCATAGGACAAGCCCCAACCTCCATCCAGGTGAAGCTGCTGGTCCGCAGTGACTGGCTCACAGAGGCGCTTCTCCACGCAGAGCTGGGCAAAGGTTATTTCATAAAAAGAGATCAGTGACTATGTATAAATTCGGAGCCTGTTGCCCCACAAGACCACCCTTGTGGGCGTGGGGTGGGGTCCTTCTCCTTTCAGTGAACCTGGGCAAGCGGCAGGAGGGCTGAGCTGCGGCGCGAGGCAGCGTGGCTTCTGCCGAGAGGCCAGCCTGCTCAGAAACAAACACGGCTGGCAAGGCAAACAGCCCCCTGAGTCCCTTTAAATGGAATAACTGATCCCTCTCTCGTAAACATTTGCATGCAAACAGTGGCGGCCTTACCTTTACCAGCAACCGGATATTGAGGTATCGGTGCCTGTGATTTTGGCAGCTTGTTTAAGCGCAGATTTTCCTTTTACGGGCTGCAATAAACCAGGCTGATTATGTTGCCTAAATTACTAGTTTCCTCTTGGCTAGCTGTCTGTGGATTAGGCTTTTACTATTGCTGATAACTGCACATATTTCTGTGTCACATACCTTTTTAACACAAACATTTTTAATAGTGTGGAAAGAAAATGCTGTAAGAATCTCCTCTCCCCTTCTCTTCAAGGCAAAGCCATCACAAAGAGCCAGCCATAAACCAATATGAACTCTTCCTGCAATCACGTGGTTGCGCTAAACATCTTTATTAACCTAATGTTCACGGAAAAGTAAATGTTCTGGGAAAATATCAACAACGGTAACATTTTATTTGGTGGTTGATCACATATGACTGCTATGTGCTTTGCTATGACCATTTTAAAGTTGGTTACCAGTAGCATAGGGTATTCGCAGTGGAGATAGTACAGAGAGAGTGCGTTAGGGACGTGTGCTGCCAAAAATGAAAGACCAAAAAGACCAAGACCATAACCCTAAGTCAAACCCTGACCATGGAGCAGGACTGTGTATGAGGGACTTGGCCAACCTATTCTTTGCTAAGCTTGCAACACTTGGAGTCCTGCGGCAAACCCAGAGCTGTGAATCTTGTATCCTGCCACACCTACAGCCGAAAGGCCCTTTTTGGGTAAAAGCCACCTCTAAGCAGGCACTTGCTGCTGCACGCTGCCCTGCTTGCCCCAGAAACAAGTGTCTCTGTGAGCTCCCTCACACCATTTCCACTGCCCAAGGAGCCTTCTGCCTTTTCTTCCTTCATTCAGTTCCTGCATCTCTTTGCAGAGTGTGTCCACGGGATGGACCTGGGGCTCACATGTCCTTGGAAAGGTGTACCCAAGTGACAGCGGTCATAGTGAAATTGCTCTATAGCACAGATATTCTAAAGCCATATAAAGGCATTCACTCAACAACTACTTAGCGTAGTGAATGAGTAGGGTTTCTGAGGGGGGGATCAGTGCACCACGCAGCTCTGTGGGTGTTGGACAGCATTTGGCCCCTGATCTGTTTCCAAAATGCATCCTGTAAGCATCCCTCAGAGGGTTCAGAAGACTGAATTCTTGCCTTTTTTTAACTAACAAAGTTTGACTAACTCAAACTCAGTAGCATGAGCATCTGAACAGATTGCATCCCCCCAGGTTTTCTACAAGGTTCTTTGTCAAAAGTTACTATAATTTAGACAAATGTCTACTGTCGTCACCAAGCCTATAGCTTTGACAAAGGCAGCTATTGATTTTGTCTGATGTGATCTATCCCGTATGAACACACGCAGCTTCTCGCTCGTCAGCTTGTTATCTGCTGCATTATTACGTATTGATTCCCTTATTTGCTTTGTATTTACCAGCTGCAGAAATTGGCTGAGTTGTTTGGCAATTTGGGGGACCAACCTTCACGAAGACTCTTTGCTTTACTCTGGTTTTCTCACAGCAAAGCTTGGCCAACATTTGTCAGAGGGATGTCATTCTTTTCTGCAGGTTTCCATAGGTTCCCTGAATGGCCTGAGCAGCAAGGGAACCTGGTGATCCCTTAAGAACATTCCTACCCTGACCTTTCTGTCAGCACCATAAGGTCTGTCCTCTGAGGCTGCAGACACTGACTTGTGCATGTATGCACGTGCACACCTACCTTAATTCTGCTGTCAGACACCAGTACATTACAATTACCATTAATTAAAACTAATGGCTGTGTTCTAATGACATGGACTAGAATTTGACCCCATTTGTTCATTCACATGATGAACAATTTGATTTAATTTGCAGGTTCTATAGTGCTATGCCAGTTGCTACAAAGCATGTACAACAGACTTGAGCGTCTCAAGGAGGTCTTCTTTCAACCCCTGCTATTTTTGGTAGCACCAGCCCCTGCTCGCTGGAGGCCCTTCACTCTGCCTGGCGAGCGGTCACTCACACCGTATCAATGGGAAGGGCTCAGATCAGCAGCGGTGAACAGGGGTTGGCAGTCTGGTATTAGGAGCTCGCAGTGATTCAATAACCCTTCCCTCCCATTGGCTGTAGATAACCTGGAATAAAGAACATCTGCATGGAAACCACTTTACTTGGGACATTTTTCCTAGACTGTTATTCATTTGTCACCAGTTTCCAAACCCAGCTTTAGCTAAAGAGGAAAGATGGTGTACTCCATATTCTTTTTGCATGACGTCTCAAAGAAAAAGAGTGTTTCAACATGTACCTGTAGGTAGAGCTGTCCTCAGATGACTTCAGTCGTTTCTCTATAACAACTTGGAGGTCAGCTGGGTGTAATCATTATAGGAAATGTATCAAAGCACCTCCTACCATGAGGGATGATTTGTAGCACTCCCTCTTAGCAATGGGCTTGCACACAAGGAAGCCCAACAAAGGAAAACTTGATTAAAAAAGATGTGTATATACATACACACATGCAAACTCAGAGTTCAATGCTTGATTAAGCAGATGCTGACACTCTGCAGGAAATATTTTTGGGAAGAACCTGCCATATTTATTCATAAACGATTCTGCTCGTACAGGCTCCATTCTGGTGACTAGATGTGTTATGAATTGGGAGGAGAATTGCTGGCTCTAGGCAGCCAGCAATATATAACAAAGTAATCACGAAGTCTGGCCAAAACGGAAGGTAGAGAACCGTAGCATCTGTAGCATCTGAGTGCCTGCTACATAAGTATTTCCAAACAGCAAATTAAAGTATATGTGACTATAACAGTGACATAGAAAAATGGTGCTGGAAGAGAGCACATGACTTTATTCAACCTGTCACTCTGTCTGGGGACAGACTTGGTCTCCCTGTGTTGTTCCTGGTGGATGTTTGTGACTTGCTGTGAGAGGTTTCCCGTGACGGAGGTACCTGCCACCTCCCTACGTATATGGTTCCAGTGCTCCTTTATTTCTGGCAATGGATAATTTTCTGGTGTCAAGCCTGACTCTTCCTTGCTGTAATTTAAGCCAATCATTCATTGTTCTACAAACCATGGATGTGGGACACACGTGATTTCCTTCCACTTTTACAGCAGTTTTCACATACTGGAGGAGCTCCCCTGAGCCTTCACAAACAGTGAGGCGATGCTGTCGACCAAGCTCAGCTCATGGTAGTCCTCCGCAGGTTTGCTATGTGACTGGTCACTCCCCAAACTGGATCTGCATCACTGATTTTTCCTGCTGAGCTGGTGCGCTTGCCCTTAATAGACTATCCACTTTTTTTTTTCTTTTCCTCAGGCTCTCTTTCAGACTTGCTAAGATCATGTTGAACACGAGTTGGTTCTCCAAGGTAACTGCAGCCCCTCCCAGTTGCCTGACAGCTGCACACGGAGTAAGTATTCTCCCTGCTCCATCACACAAGTAATTTATGAAATAACTGACTCATACTTTGGCCGAGACAGACACCTGTGAAACATGACTCAGTACATCCTCCTGCTCCGGCAGCACACCCCCAGTGATTGTTCTCATGGGGGGGTTTACAGAGAAATTTCACCCAAACCAAGTTCTTCTCCCTTGCTTGCTCTCAGTGCTCTTGAGCAGTTGCACAGAAGAATTAGGGTTTGTGTCAGGCTTTCTTCCTCCATTGTAGTTATGAAGGACATTTCCATAAAGCAGATGTCATATTTGTAGAAAGAAGAAGAAACAAAATCAACTCAGCAATGGGAGAAGAGACACAAACAAGCAATAAAAAGGTCTCAGGCTCTACAGATCCACTGGTCATGTTGCCTACATCAGCTCCAAGTACTTTATCTGCAGACCTTAATAATTAAAACCAGAAGAAGAGTAATATAGAACATGAAGGTTTCCACTGTATCTCTCTACAAAAGAATGTTTTCAAAAGTTAGAAACAACCACTATCAGCTCATGGCATAAAGGAGCTTGCAGAAAGACGGACAACATCTACATGGTGGATGAAGTGTGCAAGTAGCTCTTGAGAAACGCAGCTTGACAGGGAAACTGCACCGACCAACGGTTCTCTCTCCTTGCTTGGGGTGAACTGGGGGGACGGACCCAGTTAACCACAGCACAGCAAGCTCATCGCAGCTGATCGATAGCCCAAAGTGCTGGAACAGCCGAGAAATTGTTGCTATGGATTTATATAGGGTTATAAATTTTAAAGGGAGGTCACCCGAGAGTAATCTTAAGAAGCAGGAACAGCAACTTCTCTTCTATGTGGAAGCAAAGAGAGGTGATACCGGGACAGGCAAAGTTGTAAACGTCATATTAAGGCATTTGGGAATGGAGTGAAGGCAAGATGATGTAAAAGCTGAATTAGGTTGTTTAAAAGATATTTTTATTGCCTGTGGGTGATACATTGAAGGACATAAACATGGATTTCTCAGTCTCAGTTTCTGATTAAGAAAGCCAGCAAATTACAGACCACAACTGGAGCCTCTCTAAGAGGCAGCAAGACAGAACGATCCACCCTCCGCCCCCATGGCCTGCCCCTGCCTGCACCGGTGCCTCTGTGGGGAGGGAGGCCCCCGAGCAGCACACCACCACCACCTGCCCCAGACTGGGGATTCATGTGACCTGAGTGGGAGACACAAGACACCGAGGGGGCCACGGAGGGGCTTGTGGCAGAGCTGGCTGCCGCAGCTGCCCTGAGCTGAGTTGCTCGCCCCATCCTGCCTGGTTTGCCCCCTCCTCTCTGCCTCCTGCCCGCAGCCAGGCAGCCGGGTTTGCATATCTGTATTAAAAGAGAACCGTCAGCAGAAGTGTTGCTGCAGGGGGAGAGCGTTTACCTCCACCAAAGGGTCTGACTGACCTCTCTGATACATGCAAAAGTAGCTCGCGGAGTGTTTTTAGATCAACCGGAACGTGCCTGCATGTTGGCTGGGCTCTGTAAGTGGAACTTCACTGCTACACCTGCATTTATCTGTTCTGTTCCTACCCTGGTACCTGGAAAAAATGATCTGCAGGGAACTGTGCTGCCTATCACACCTCAAAGACAGGTCTTGGAGATGTCCTTCAGGTAGCCTAACAGCACTGTGTGCCTTTTAGGATTATCCTGGCCACAAATCAGCACTTAACAGTGAGGCAGGCTAAGCCTTCAGTGCTTCCTCTGAAGACCTTAAGGGTGTTATATGCTGGGTATCTTGCAAAATATCACTGCTGTTGTGTCTTTCACCTCTGGTGGTAGGTGACTTTCAAGAGACAGAGGATAAACTCCACCAGCAGCTTATAGATCCTTCTGAGGAGCGCTAAGAGACAAAGCAAGGTACAGATCTGATAGAGCCAGGCATTTTTGTTTGCATCTTCACAGATTGGCCCACACATCCCTCTCAGTTATGGCTTTCCCAGGTGTAGCAAGAGCAGAAGTGGCACAGAAGTAGTAGGTGGAGTAGTCCCCTCTGAAGTGACGTCCACTGTGCTCCTCACACATGAAACCCCTCTGAGAGAAGTGGTAGTGCTGTCTGAAAAGAGAGGAAAATGGAGATGTGTTTGAGGATAGGAAGTTCATGCCAAGAGCAGGAAACTGGACATTTTCACAGTGCCTTCAGGGAAGAGGGAAAGAAAGGCAACCTCTGGCCAGAAGTAAAGGCAGGTGAGGGTGTCAGGGCAAGAAGTGAGAGAAAAAGGAAAAACAGACACATATGGATGTTACCAAAGTGGGAACAGAAGACATGCATCCTATCTGTGTTTTCTATGCAAACACGTTGTTTCAGGAGCAAAATGACTTTTCTGATGTTCTTCGGTAGCTCCTAAGCAAGTTTCACTGCTACCTCATTTTCTCATATCATCATTTTCTGCCCCACAGAAAAGGAAGATAACAAAACACAGGCTTTCATGCAGGTATCCAGCTCGCACTTGTTACTACGTAGGGATGCTCCACAGAGCGGGATAAGACACTTTCCATGTCTTGATCTGTCCAGTGGTATGCTGTACTCATGGGAAGCACCCACAGCACCGACACACTCCTCAGTTTCCGGCAGGGATAAAATGAGAAGGTGGTGCTGAGGGGTTTGTGCCCTGCTCAGCACTGGCTGAGGCACCAGGGAATCACTGGAGAGGTAGAAAAACAGTCATGTAGCTTGGCAAGCAAACAAGATAAGCAACTGGTTGGGAAGAAAACTAGTTCTGCTGCCTGCATGATAGAGAAACTGGATTGACATCTCCAAGTCAAGTATCAGACAGATTCACAGAATCACAGGGGTTGGAAGGGACCTCTGGAGATCATCTAGTCCAATGCCCCTGCTGGAGCGGTTCACCTAAAACAGGTTACACAGAATGGCGTCCAGGCAGGTTTTGAATGACTCCAGAGTTGGAGACTCCACCACCTCTCTGGCAGCCTGTTCCTGTGCTCTGCCACCCTCAAAGGAAAGAAGTTCCTCCTCATGTTTAGGTGGAACTTCCTGTGGTCAAGTTTGTGCCCATTACCTCTTGTCCTATCACTGGGCACCACTGCAAAAAGACTGGTGCCATCCTCCCGGCACCCTCCCTTTCAGTATTTATAAGCATTGATGAGATCCCCCCTCAGCCTTCTCTTCTCCAGACTAAAAAGACCCAAGTCCCTCAGCCTTTCCTCATGAGAAAGATGTTCCAGCCCCCTAATCATCTTTGTAGCCCTCTGCTGTACCCTCTCCAGCAGTTCCCTGTCCTT
>VFFE01007614.1:10973-25344 GCA_008921705.1 Burhinus oedicnemus
GGGCCGGGGCGGGCGGCGGGGGGGGCGGGTGGGAGCCCGCCGCCGGGGGAGCCTCCGGCCGGCCCTGCGGGCCCGTGTCCGGCGGGGGGCGGCAGGAGCCCGGCACGGCCCGGGGGGCGTCTGGGCTGCGGGAGCCGGGGCGACGCGGCTGCTTCCCCGCGCCCCCCGCCCCGGTTCTGCGAGCCTGGGGTGCGGGAGCTTTCGGGTTTGTCTTCCGCACCTCCAGCGTCCCTGGGATGCCCTGGAGGCGGTGCGGGGGCAGAGCCCGGGGGGCGGCTGCGGCCAGGGGCCGTGCCGGGTCGGTGCGGGCTCGCCGGTGGCCACGCGGCGAGCGGAGGACGAGGGGTGGCCCGCTGGGGCGAGGGGCGCGCTCGGAGGCGGCGCCGCCGCGACCGCGGTGCCTTTCCGGGGGGGCGCTTTTCCCAGGAGAAGGTGCCGGGCCGCCCCTTGCCCTGCCGTGGGGCTGCGGACGCGCCCCGTCCACGCGGGAACCCGCCCCGCACGGGGGCGTCCCTCCCCGCCGCCTCCGCTGCCCTCCTCGGTGGGGCTGTGCGGGCTGGCACCTCGCTGGCGCCGGGGTCCCTGGGGGAGCAAACACCCTCCCCCGGCCCCAGCTCGCTGCCGGGGCGGCCCGTGGCACCGTCCGGCCGTGTCTGTGGTGAAAACGCGTGGGTTGTCCTCGCCCCGAGAGAGAGCGGGGCCGGAGCGGGGATTCCCGCGGGCAGCCCAGGGAGAGAAGGGCTGTCGGTGGAGGCGGACACCGTGTTCCTGTGCCTCTCTTCCCCGACGATGCTCTTCTCTCCCGGGCTCTGGCGGTGCTGCGGAGTTGGTTGGTAGTTTGGGAGAAGACTGCGTGCTGCAGCAGGGCGTGATGGATACACCAAGCGTATCCACAGCTGCTCGGGCAAAGCAAGCACTAAAAGTGAGGGTAGCTCTGGCCTTGCCACTGTCCATACCAAAAGGCTGAGTGCTGTTCATCTCCTTGGTGCAAGTCAGGATCAGCTTTCTCCGCAGGCACATGCCTGTCGTGGGAGCAGCACCACTGGCAGATGCGGAGGGATACACCTGAAGGCCCCTCTCGGCTCAGAGCAGTGGGAACACAAGATTTTGCTTGTCTACCTGCTTTAGAAATGGTGTTTCAGTGCTGCATGACATTTTGGCAGTTTTTGCCTTGAAAGCGTGGTTGAAGCCTTTGATCCACAGTGCCTTTCTGAACTTGCTAAGCCAGGTAAGTCACTCCTCAGATACTGGGAGCCCTGCCCTGACAGAGAATGCATCCTCTCTGTTTTGATCCTCTCTGTGTGTTAGCCTCCTCCTTTCTTCTTTCCCATCTCGTCACGTGTGTGATTAAATAGCTCATTTCCTCTGCGACACATCCCAGGAAACGTGCTTGGTCTTCCCAGCTCTTCTGCCAAGCTGCAGACAGCAGCTAATGGAGGCTTGAATCCCTCTTCCATTTACTTCTCTAAGTTTCTCCTCAGTGTGCCCATTCTGGCTTATTTTTCCCTTTTCTAGAGAAGCTGTGTTTACAGCACAACCACACTTTTTAGGCCGAGTTTCTCACAGGTATGTTGTTGAACAGGGTAGAGAGTCACTCTTCTCCTACGGAACCAAAAACACTGGTAAAAGAACAGCTTTACTGTCTTTACATGTCAGCCGGGTTGTGGGGATTTTTATTATTATTTTTATTTTTCCCCAGGGCTAGGAATGTTTTGGGATGGGAGGTCAGAATAAGGGCAATATGAAGTAAAGGAGCTTCACGTAGACCACTGAAAGAAGTTCACCATGGTGGAAGTAGAGGGGGCTATCCCATGTAACAAGAGAGATGATCAACAGTCTCCTGCCAGAGGACCGAAGGGATGTCTTCTGTTTGAAAAGTAGCTAAGTCATGCTATTCATGTGGGAAGAGCGGGCTGCCCTTCACCTGCCCCTTTCAGTGCCATCAGAACAGGGCGGGCTAAGTGAATCTCAAAAGCCTGTACTGTTTTCCTCACAAGTACCCTGTGCCAGCCCTTCTTGGCTGAGCGTGACACCCTAGGTGTGGCCAGGATCAGGCCACAGAATAGGCATGTGTTTTCTTTGTCACAAAGGTTAGTCCCACTAGCTAAATCCCAGGATCTCAAGGGTGGCTTTTCCATTGCGGTGTGCTGCCACAGGTAACAGTTCTCTGTCCCGCCAGGAGTGCCCCAGCTGTGGTCCCCGGCACTGGACTTGGCCAGCCCCTTTCTGAAGGAGGCAGGAGAAGCCGGTGCCTCCTGTGCAGCCTGCCAGAACAGTGCTGGCTCTGCAGTGCTGCAAAGGGATGCTGGTTTTCAGCCAGCAGTGGCAAAGATGCATTCACTCACAAAGGTTATCTGTTACGTGAGAGAGGCTGTTTTGTTGGGATGCCACTCAGAGTAACGTTTGAGCAGAACCTCACCCTCAAATTTCAATGCGTTAGGTGGGAGCTGCAAGAGCATGTGCCACCAACCACACTGCAAAGATGAAAGAGAAGTCAGTTCTCCGTCGAGGGCTCCGAGTGACATAGTCTGTAACATTTCCTTAAGTCAGTGAACACGACCCTGGGACGTATACTAGTTAAAAATCAGGTTTTACAAATGCTTGTAAATGCTCAATGTTTCCCATGACATGGTTCATTCACAGCACTTAACAACTTCTCAAGTCACTGTTGGTAGTTACATGAGAACCAGAAATCCTCCAGCAGTCATCTGGGAAAATGTAGAAGGAAAAAGCACATCTGTCGTGTTTTAGCTTCCAACCTGGGATCTGGCTTTTCTAATTCTTCTTCTTCTGGGAAGGAAGGGGAAAAAAAGAACAAAAAGTTTCTGCAGAAGCCTATGTCTCCTTCAGAACAGAAACGGGTGCCCACTTGTCAAGACCCTTATTTATCAGTGTCCAGGTACAAAAATGATGAGGTAAGAGAAAAATCCCTAGCCTTTTCTTTCTGTCTTCTGTGATCTGCTGTCTGCCTTGGGCCAAACTTTGCAGGGTGGGAAAAAGACAAAAGAGATGCCAAAGGAAAAATATATTAAAATGCAAGGCATTTTTGCAGACTGGAACTAAACCCAGCATACCTTCCTAGCTTAACTCCAGCCAGATGTACGAAGAGGTATAAAGGGCCAAACGTTCTGATCTTACCTCCTTTTATTTTCCATTCCTAAGAAATACTGCGTTTAAATTAGACCACTAGAGCCTGAGATTGCTCTGCAGGGAATTTCACACAGGAATTTCTCAAAGCGTGTGCATGTGGGGGGTGATCCTCACCAACCATCCCAGGTCATGTGGAGAGGGTCCTGTCACAACTTCTGTGGTGTGTTCGCCCAGGCTGAAGACCCTGGGACATGGTAGGGGAGACACAGAAGGGGGCGTTGTGTCCACAGAGGGATTCTGCTCAGCTGAGCAACAGGAAACACAATAAAGTTGTAAGAAGGGACAACACCGCTTCAAGCTCCTGATGCATATCTCCTTTGCCAGGAGCTCTCCTTGTCGCCTGCGCCACTGGTGCCCAGCCCCTGTGCATCTGGGGGGTGATGCTGGTCCCCTGCCGGCACTGAGCTCCAGGGCCAGGCGCCTTCACGTGTTGGTCCAACCGTCCCTGCAGACCTTGCAGGTCAGGGAGCCCCATGGCCCCAGGTATCCCAACCTCCCAGCTGACCCAAGGTCACTTATTCCAGCGGGAACCGGGACAAAGAGTCTTTGGGCTGAGCTCTGCGCTCATGACACCCTCCCAAGTCTTGGTCCAAGGGGCTGGTCTGCCGGTGGAGCCAGCAGTAGAACCATAAAGACGAATTCTCATACAGTATTATCAATGCAGACAATGAGGGATTGCATCATTGCCGTTTCTATCATTGCAGACTAATGAGAGGTAATTCCATGTAAAATTGAGAAATTTGGGGATGGGGTCTGGTCATTGATTTTAGTCATTCAGTGGTCATATGTGACTCATTGAAACTAAAAGTTTTCATAAGAAAGAGTTGACTTCAATACACTTTCTACTTAACAATAGTAATCAGAATTCAAAATTGTTAAAGTATCTTGCTCAGACATTTTCAAATGGAATACTTTTTTCCTTTAAAAATGCTGTTGTAGGTACCAGGAAGTGGATCTGTAACAAAAACATAAAAAGGCTAACATGGAAGTGAAATGTTCAGAATTGGTTTCCTTGTTTATGCTGGGGTAAGTCTACTTCACCATATTTTCAGCTTACAAGCATTTCTTCATATTCTAACTTGCAGCAGTGATTTTGGATGGGAATACTTTTGGGCGCAAAAAAATTGTTCTGGTCAGAAAAGCTCTTTTTTGTCCTAAGTCCATCAGGTTCATTCTGTTTCTCCTGACTGGTCACAGCATTGGAATAAAGGAAGAAATGATTGCAGACCGAAACTCCTTTAACACCAGGTATGCTCTCCCAGCATCAGATCAGTCACGCGACATGCAATTAAACTGTCACCTAAGACACAGCGCTATGGGGACAAGAAAACCCCCAAACCCAAAGCCAACAACCTTACTAACCGCCAGTGATTCACATTTGCCATACGTTTATGACACCTATATTCTGCCTCACATAGTTGATTTTGCCACCCATTTTCAGGGGCTTTACACGGTACAGTGGAGGAACGTTCTGTCCTTCATAAACGGGTCTCTTTTCTGTTTTCACAGTGGTTTCTGAAGGAGGAGGGAAGGGCAGGTACATCACACCACAGGCCTCGTGCTTCCCTCTGCTGTGCAGCCAAGAGAAAAGCACGGGCATGCAGAAACTGTTTCCCGAGATCCTGATATTCTGAAATGTTACTGTGGGCCTACCTGGAGTGTAGCACCCTAGCATCAACTCTGTTTGTGAGGGAAATCTTACCAAAAAACCCATTTTAGAGGGATGAGACATTTTGTACTGAAAAGAAGTTTTAATTTTGACTTTGTACAATTAAATATTATTCACAGCTTCATATTTTCTGGAATGTTTTGTGCTGTCAGAACTTTTCTGCTTCTCCCACTCCCTTCTTCCTCAAAATACAATGCCTGTGAAGTGCATAATACTGCATTTTGTCCTGGAAAAGTCTTCCCTTGCCATTTTTTCCAGCAAGCTTTGATGTTTATCTGGGAAATCAGAGCTGCGGGCTGGAGCACAGTGGTTCCAGTTCTCCTTTTTTCCAGTGTGCAGCTGATGGTGACTGAGGCAGCGATGGTTTGGCAAAGGCACCCGCCGTGAGCTGGAGGTGTCTTGCGAAGGAATTAAGAGCATGGAAACCCTGACACCTGGCTACCTGGAAACAGGGGGTGATGTATGCTGCCGCCTGGTGATGCCAGAGCTTTCGGAGTGTGTGCCTCTGTTGCAACTGCCGCTCCAGAGAGGAGAGGCTGGTTTTGGCCAAGACAGGAAAAACTGAAGAGGTGTCCTCAGGAGCAGGGTGTTTCAAGATTCCCTGTTTGGTCTGTAGTTTTGGGGTGACTCCTCAAGCCTCCCAGATCTGCTGTTTACTACTCAGCTGCTGTCTGATGCTGAATTTACTACTACTACCTTGCCATCCAGGCTCTTGCTAGCGCTTCTTGCTGCTCTGTGCCTATGCGGAGAGGAGCGGGTGTTTCATCTCCATGGATGACCTTCCTCACCATACTCGAGTGCAACGTACCCACCTGTGTGTCCCAGCTGCCCAAAAGCATGGAGCCTGCTCCGCAAGAGCTGGGCGTGAGGACAATTGGCACTCATTAGCAGAGCTGACGGCTGTTATTCGCACTCTGCGCAGCCAGACCACAGCCCTTTCCTTGGAATCAGCCCCCACCCAATTAATGTTCAAGCGCACGTGCACAGTTAGTGGTCGGTGCCTGCGCACAGAAGACGTGTAGGCAAATGACTGGGTCAGGAGGATGTCCTGTGCCACTCTGATGGGAGGGTGGTGGTGCAGGTGACAGCCCTGTGTGTGGCACACCGTGGGGAAAGGGCAGAAGTTTGTTGTGAAAACACATCCCTAAGTTGTGTTTTGGGGAGCCAGGCAGTGACCTAGCCATCACCTCTTCCCTCCCTGCCGTGGACTCAGGTTTTCCTTACTCGGCCAGTCCCGGGGTGAGGGGAGGGCACTCAGAGCACTTCACACCAGGAGGCCTCCTGACACCCCGATCTGCATTTGGAACGGTGCCTGGAGACATTCCCAAGTGAGAGGGTTGGGTTTAGCTGCACGCAAACGTCTCCTTGTCTGACATTTCTTGTCGGCACAACCGGCGCTCCCCACAGTGATAACTGTGATGAGGCCCATATGCACTCACGTAGACTGCTGAACTGCTCTTTGGGACAGAGGCGCTGAAGCCGGAGCATCCCTCAGTTCCTCAGCCAGGAAAGCAGACCCATGAGGGCTCTGAAAGAAGCTCTGACTCTCAGGTCTTGCCTATGCTGAAACCAATCATTCCTGCATTCCCGAAAACACAACAAGGAGTTGTTTCCCCCGCAGTTCAGGGCACCGAGGGAGGGTGGGGATGGGCTTACGTATAAATGGAGGATGACATTAAGAAAATCCTTCCTCTATCAAAACCGATCCTGTCTTCTTGATTTCAGGTCATCCCTCTCCAAAACTAAAGCATCTCAGAGACAGGGGCAGAAACCTGACAAAGCATTTCCCAGGGGGTAAACACCGCTTCACCTCGGGAGCAGCTTCTCTGTACCGTGCTGGGATGAGATCTATTAAAAGGCACATTCGGTGTATGTGTCTGTGTCTGTCCCCACACCTCCTATGAAAGCAGCTGGGCTCCTCTGAATCCCAAGACACAGCCAAAGGAGGAAGGAATCTGTGTTATGGAGCAGTGTTCAAAATGCTGTTTTGCGGGAGAGAATCAGTCAGACGCCTACAAAGGAGCACGCTGCCGTCATTCCTACTGCCATGTAACGTGCCAGCTGCGGCAACCAGCCGTAGAAAGATTAGCTCTCTGCACCCTCTTGTGGAAGTTCTCCACAACGGCACGGTCACAAATCCACAGGCCATCTGCAGCAGGGAAGATGGCTGTGATACTCGCTCCTCCAATACAGTAGCACGCCAGATGCAAGCACTGAAGAACTGGTGCTGTCAGCAGCTGTTCAACACGAGAAGCACTAGAAACGGGGGAACTCACTGGATTATTCAGCCCATGCCTTGGCAGGTCCCTCCCTTCCACACCTGGCTTCTTCGCTGCTCCCAAAGGTGACTGAAACTGAGCTCTGCACGCACATACACGAACCTGCCGGCACAGGCACAGACACCCGAGGCAGGACAAACATCTGCCCACCTCGGAGAGGTTCGTGCTTCGTCACACTCTGCGGGGTGCAGAGACAAGTGCTGGAGGTGGCCAGGTTGTGTTTTGGGGAGCCAGGCAGTGACCTAGCCATCACCTCTTCCCTCCCTGCCGTGGACTCAGGTTTTCCTTACTCGGCCAGTCCCAGGGACAGGGGAGGGCACTCAGAGCACTTCACACCAGGAGGCTTCCTGAAACCCCGATCTGCATCCCAACTCCTCATCCCAACTCCTTTTATTGACAACAG
Organism: Burhinus oedicnemus; assembly: GCA_008921705.1. Classification (NCBI taxonomy): domain Eukaryota; kingdom Metazoa; phylum Chordata; class Aves; order Charadriiformes; family Burhinidae; genus Burhinus; species Burhinus oedicnemus. The sequence continues at coordinate 18,475 of VFFE01007614.1, forward strand.
CAGAACTGGAGCTCAGTAGATTATTTTTTTTTTAACTCAGCCTAAATTTGCTTTTTCATTATTTTATCCGTTTTCTCTCTTTTATGCTGCTTCCCAGTTCTGTACATGCTACCTTTGATGTTTCCACTCTTCATTTGTTTGCACCTTCCCCTCCCTGATTGTCAGCTGAGCTATTTGCAGGCCTTTTAGGGTCCTTTTTTTCACCCATCCGGTACCACATCTGCCAACCCAATAATAATTCTCATTATTTTGCCCTGACCTGGCTTCTTTTTGGGCCACCTTCACAGCTGGCAAAGCTTCAGTCTTTCATTTGCAGTTTTCTGACAGGAGGTGGGAAAGGACTGGAGCAGATGATTTCCTAAGGACTGGAGTGCAACCGTGAACCGCAAGCCAGACCTTTTCTCTCTCCAGCAAAGCTGCTTTGAAAGGGCTGATGAATTCCCATGATGGCAATGCAGACATGTAGACTAAGGATCAGACTAAATGGATTTGAAAGGGGATAGGAAGCTCAGCTGCAAAATGAGACACAAGACTCTGTTTCCCCACAAGAATTTGGGCATCACATTAGCACTGCTTCTCCTGGCGAGCTGTCCCCAGGAGAAGAGCTTCGTCAGCCCCGCCATTTGCACACCCATCCATCCTGCTGGCAGTGGGAGTGCCCCTGCCAGGCCCCTCAGGCACAGGGAACCCTCCTCGCTGTCCCCACACTGACAGCCCACAGCAGGGCCCAGGGCTCGGAGGATGCTCCTTCCAGGTGGGCAGCGCTTGGGATGGCTCTCATGGCACTGGGACCAGGCAGGGGCAGCAGGGGCAGCCAGCGGAGAGTGGGGGTGATGCCCAGTTGGGTGCCAACAGAACTGAGGCCAAACCAACTTCCCTTCCTGCCTGCTCGACCCTCGGCATCTGCTGTGCTGCAGGTGCGCAGCTGCAGCAGGATTTCCTGTGGAGGAGGCAATGGACAGCACTAGGCAGCACGGGGCCAAGGAGATACTGGTTTTACTAGAAATGTGCCACCCAGACCTCAAACAGGAGGCCACCCACAGTAGCCCTGGCCTCTGTCCCCGTAGCCCCCTGCTCTTCCAGGAGAGAGTGCCCCCTGCTCTTCCTTCAGAGAGGATGGAGGGGAGATCACAGGGTGGTGGGGGCTACTGTTGGCCAGGTGGCCGGGACCTCTGCCTGCCTGGCTGCTGTCTTCTGGTGACTCTTTGGGGGCAATGATGACACACTGCAGTCAGTCATAGAATCATAGAAGCATAGAATCGTTTAGGTTGGAAAAGACCTTTAAGATAATCTAGTCCAACCATTGACCCTACCCTACCAGGTCTGCCACTAAACCATGTCTCTAAGCACCACATCTACACGACTTTTAAACACATCTAGGGACGGTGACTCAACCACCTCCCTGGGCAGCCTCTTCCAATGTTTAATAACTCTTTCAGTGAAAATTTTTTTCCTAATGTCCAGCCTAAACCTCCCCTGGCGCAACTTGAACCCGTTTCCTCTTGTACTATCACTAGTTACTTGGGAGAAGAGATCAGCTCCCATCTCACTACAACCTCCTTTCAGGTAGTTTTAGAGAGCAATAAGTTCTCCCCTCAACCTTCTCTTCTCCAGGCAAAACAATCCTAATTCCTTCAGCTGCTCCTCATAAGACATGTTCTCCAGACCTCTCCCCAGCTTTGTTGCCCTTCTCTGGGCACGCTCCAGCACCTCAATGTCCCTTCTATACTGTGGCGCCCAAAACTGAACACAGGACTCAAGCTGCGGCCTCACCAGCCCTGAGTACAGGGGCACGATCACTTCCCTACTCCTGCTGGCCACACTATTCTTGATACAGGCCAAGATGCCATTGGCCTTCTTGGCTACCTGGGTGCACTGCTGGCTCGTGTTCAGCCGGCTCTCCACCAGGACCCCCAGATGCTTTTCTGCCAGGCAGCTTTCCAGCCACTCCTGCCCAAGCCTGTAGCATTGCCTGGGGTTGTTGTGACCCAAGTGCAGGACCCGGCACTTGGCCTTGTTAAACCTCATGCAGTTGGCTTCAGCCCATCGGTCCAGTCTGTCCAGAGCGCTCTGCAGAGCCTTCCTACCCTCAAGCAGATCAACACTCCTGCTTAATTTGGTGTCATCTGCAAACTTACTGGGGGTGCACTCAATCCCCTTGTCCAGGTCATCAATAAAGATATTAAACAAGGCTGGCCCCAAAACTGAGCCCTGAGGAACACCGCTTGAGACCTGCCCCCAGCTGGATTTAACGCCATTCACCACAACTCTCTGGGCTCGGCCATCCAGCCAGTTTTTAATCCAGCAAAGAGTACACCTGTCTAAGCCACGGGCTGCCAGCTTCTCTAGCAGAATGCTGTGGGAGACTGTGTCAAAGGCCTTACTAAACTCCAAGTAGACAACAGCCACAGCCTTTCCTTCATCCACCAGGCGGGTCACCTGGTCGTAAAAGGAGATCAGGTTGGTCAAACAGGACCTGCCTTTCATGAACCCATGCTGTCTGGGCCTGATCCCCTGGTTGTGCTTCACATGCTGCATGAGTGCACTCAGGATGATCCATTCCATGATCTTTCCTGGCACTGAGGTCATGCTGACAGGCTTATAGTTGCCTGGATCCTCCTTCTGGCCCTTCTTGTAGATGGGTGTCACATTGGCAAGCCTCCAGTCTTCTGGGACCTCCCCTGTTGACCAAGACCGCTGATAAATGATGGAGAGTGGCTTGGCAAGCTCCTCCGCCACCTCCCTCAGCACTCTCGGGTGGATCCCATCTGGGCCCATAGACTTGTGGCTGTCCAGTTGGTGTAGCAGGTCACTAACTGCTTCTTCTTGGATTACGGGGGGTTTATTCTGCTCTTCATCCTTGTCTTCCAGCTCCAGGGGCTGAATACCCTGAGGATGACTGGTCTTACTGTTAAGGACTGAGGCAAAGAAGGCATGAAGTACCTCAGCCTTCTCCTCATCCTTGCTGACAATCTTCCCTTCCGCATCCAATAAGGGGTGGAGATTCTCCCTGGCTATCTTTTTGTTGTTAAAGTATTTGTAAGAACCCTTTTTGTTATCTCTTACGACAGTGGACAGATTAAGTTCTAGCTGTTCTTTCACCTTTCTAATGTTTTTTCTGCATGACCTAACTAGATCCCTATACTCTTCTTGAGTTGCCTGTCCCTTCTTCCAAAGGTGGTAAACTCCTTTTTTCCCTTAGTCCCAGCAAGAGCTCCCTGTTCAGCCAGGCTAGTTGTCTTCCCTGCCGGTTCATCTTACGACGCATGGGGACAGCCTGCTCCTGCGCCTCTAAGACTTCCTTCTTGAAGAACGTCCAGCCTTCCTGGACCCCTTTGACCTTCAGAACTGTCTCCCAAGGGACTCTCTCAATAAGTGTCCTGAACAGGTTGAAGGCTGCCTTCTGGAAGTCCATGATAGTGGTTTTGCTGACCCCCTTCCTTACTTCACCAAGAATTGAAAACTCTATCATTTCATGGTCACTAAGCCCAAGACAGCCTCCAACCACCACATCAACCACCAGATCTTCTCTGTTTGTAAGCACCAGGTCCAGCAAGGCACCTCCCCTGGTAGGCTCACTTGCCAGTTGTGTCAGGAAGTTATCTTCCACACACTCCAGGAATCGCCTAGACTGTTTCCTCTCTGCTGTGTTGTATTCCCAGCAGATGTCTGGTAAGTTGAAGTTCCCCACTAGGACAAGGGCTGGGGATTGTGAGACTTCCGTCAGCCGCTTGTAGAATGTTTCATCTATTGCTTCATCCTGATTGGGTGCACTATAACAGACTCTCAACAGGATATCTGCCTTGTTGGCCTTCCCCCTCATCCTTACCCATAAGCACTCGACCCCACCTTCACAGTCATTGAGCTCTATACAATCAAAACACTCCCTAACATATAGAGCCACCTCACCACCTCTCTTCCCTGCCTATCCCTTCTGAAGAGCTTATAGCCATCCATTGCAGTGTTCCAGTCATAAGAGTCATGCCACCATGTTTCTGTGATGGCAACTATATCATAACTATCTGCTTCACAATGACTTCCAACTCCTCCTGTTTGTTGCCCATGCTGCGTGCATTGGTGTAGATGCACTTGAGCTGGGCTATTGATTTCTCCCCCACTGTTGGCATGCTGCCCCTAGGCTCATCTCTAACGAGCTTGATTGTATCCCCTTCCCCATTCATACCTAGTTTAAAGCCCTCTCAATGAGCCCTGCCACCTCATGAGCAAGGATCCTTTTCCCTCTTTGAGACAGCTGAATTCCATCTGTCGCCAGCAGGACCGGTGCCATGTAAACCTCCCCATGATCAAAAACCCCAAAATTCCACTGGTGGCACCAGCCTCTGAGCCACGTGTTTAAAAGGTGTGTTTTCCTGTTCCTCTCAGTGTCCTTCCCTGCCACTGAAGGGATTGAGGAAAACACTACCTGTGCTCCTGATCCCTCGACCAGTCACCCCAGTGCCCTGAAGTCCTTTTTAATCACTTTTGGTCATCTTCTCCCCACACAGAAAACTTGATCTCTTCCAAGGACCCTCTGCAGAGTAGGCAATTTAATGTCCTTTCTGCCCACCACAGGATGCAGCCCCACGCAGAACTGGTGCAAACAGGGCATCTTGAGCATTGCAGCAGATGGGGCAGCTCCACTCTGTCTACTTGGCCATCCTTGCACTCTGTGGGGGTTTGGGGAGAGGTGAGGATGAGAAGCTGCTCCCCATCACTGGCGATGGCGCTGCCAAAGGGTGTCGTGCGCTGCAAAATGGAGAGAGACCATGGTCACTTGCAGTCCTGGGGAGGGGAGGTGTTGTGGGATGGAAGTATCAGACACAGTTATGATTTAGCAGCAGTTCAGTTTTATTTGTGATTTGAGGCAGATCAAGGGATTGAGTTCTAGTAGCGCTTAATCATTAACCGAGTTAAAAGTTTGCAAAGTGATTTAACTAAATAAATGAACAGTGACTTGATTACAGATTTGAAGATGACAAGATTCACACTAACTTACTATAAAGTATCCCAAACTAATACATATACTTATGAGAGCAAAGCACAGATTTCAGATTAATATATATATACATATAAACAAGGCATATGAGCATGTGCACACACACACTTACACAAACATGCACACACCGCAGTTTATAACTGCTGAGATTGAAGATCTCTTAATATCGCACGACTTATTGAGTCAGCGGGTACCCCTTTTAACTCCTACACATGCATGGAAAATGGAAGAACATCCACATCCATAAAGCTAAAGCATACAAACATATAAATGGAGAGGTGGATGGAAACAGAGGCTAGCCTAGAGTTAAAATTTCCCTTCTGAGCTAGAGTAAATATTCACAATGCATCAGCATTCCTCAACGGGCCATTGCTGAGGTTTGAGAGGGAATGTCTTGCCCTGGCCTTGTAGTCCTCGAGAAGTTTTACCTGACAGGGGAGATACTAGCCACAGCCCACTGCGATCCAGAAGAGCTCAAAGGGTCTTCACTAGAATCGCTACTTACAGGATCCAAGATAATTGACTTTCGTCATGTACTTTTCCACTCCAGCCCAGCTTGGACAATGGAATAGTCCAGTAATTTCCACTGGTTACACAAGTGCAGGACTTGTTAGGACTTGTGGTCCTGGTACTCCCCTCTCTGTGGCCATGATCCATATGTTGTCAGGAGTGATCGATTATAGTTATTATCTTCAAACGGTAGGAGCCATGGGAACCAGGTGCACTAAGGGGTTGCCATAGTGTTCTAGTCCATTGTTCTCCACTCTTTCTTTCTTTAATGTTAGACCATTCTGTATTGTTCTGGTCATGGTATTATTATGTGGCCCAGATGGGGAGGGAATCACGCCAAGTATTGTGAGCCTGAGAGTGGCAGGGGGGGTTGCACCACCACAGGAGGGGAGGAAGAAATGCCCAGGCCCCTCAAAAAGGACACTCTGCCGGCTCCCCCAGTCCCATCCCCCGCCCCACGGCCACCCGGGGGGGACGTTTCCCCCACAGCTCACCTCTGCTGCTGCAAGCATGCCCCGCGGTGCCCAGCTGGACAAAGCCCTGAGCACTTGGTTTGACCTCAGGGCTGACCCTGCCAGCAAAACTTTGACCCTGGCAATGCGGAGAGCAGACTTCGGGTTGCTGAAGGTGCTAGTTAGTCAGGTCCCTTGGGAGCCTGCTTTTGAAGGGATTGATGTCCAGGAATGCTGATCACTTTTTAAGAGCCATCTCTTACAAGTGCAGGAGCAGGCAACTCCAAAGCATCACAAGTCAAGCAAGCAGGGCAGAAGGCTGGCTTGTCTGAGCAGGATCTTCTAGAACCTAGGTGGAAAAGGAAAGTTTACGGACAATGGAACCAAGGACAGGCAACACGGGAGGACTACAGAGAGGGGGAAAATTTGTGAGGCCAAAGCTCGATTAGAGTTCAAGCTGGCAGCACTGTGAAGGAGGACAAAAAGGGCTTTTTAAAAGACGTGAACAGCAAAAGGAGAATCAGAGATAGCATTAGTGTGGTGCTTGACGTGGTCAGTCACCTCACAAACAGGGACGTAGACAAAGCGGAGATGTTTAATGCCTTCTTCGCCTCTGTCTTCCACACTGCTGATGGGCTCTGGGGCCCTCAGAGCCCTGCGCTGGAAGACAGTGACCGGGGGGATGAAAAACTCCCAGCCAGGCTTGAACTTGTTTGAGACTTGCGGCTCCAGCTGGGTGCACATAAATCTATGGGGCCCAATGGGATTCATCCCAGGGTACTGAAAGAGCTGGCCGATGTCTTGGCGGGACCTCTCTCCATTGTTGGAGTCTGGAGAGGTCCCAGTCAACTGGGAGCTGGCAAATGTTGTCCCAGTTTTCAAGAAGGGAAAGAAGGAAGACCCTGGTAATGA
>VFFE01007614.1:66658-93949 GCA_008921705.1 Burhinus oedicnemus
TTAAAAAAAAAAAAAAGTCTATGTATCGAGCTTGGGGATGCTTTAGAACTGAAACTGTGGTTTGTCCTGTTTTAGTAGTTTCCTAACACTGGCTTTTCCATCCAAAGTCTCCAGTGATTCAACAATAAATACAGAAAATATTTTAAAGCTCCTGAAACCTTCCTCTTTCTATTTTAATTTTGTAGGCTGGGACATAACTGCCCACAAATAATGACATGTGACCTATCAAAGAATAGCTATCAGCTCCTGCACAGGCCTTCTACTGAACTAAAATGATGAATAATGCAAAGTAATCAAAATAAAACAACTGCAGGGGGAGGCTGCATCTGAACTGCAGAATCCAGAAGTGCAACCCAGTTCCTGGGTGAGGTGTAATTCTGACCGTTTCAAACAGCTTTGTGTTGCAAAGCCTCCTGCCTCTGCATCAGCGCAAGCACTGCTTCAGGTGGGAAGGAAACCCATCTCTGCTTTCACTGGAGTGAAGCTTGCAGGACTGTAGAATGGGACCTCCATTGCTCCATAGAAATAAACAGCAGTGCAGGTGCAAAATAACCTCTTTAGGTTAGAAGATACTTGCAAGTGTGACTCGTATCTGTTGCGTACCAATTGTTCTGTCTATGCATGGCACTTGTAAATAAACATGGGAATACATTTGTAACATGTTGAAAGTAAAGGCAAAAGGGGTGGGTAAACCTCAGGTTCCTGCAGCTGAACAGCTCTAGAGTAGTTGTAACTAATAAGCCAGAAACAGGTCAAATATGTGCAATTTATTACCTTTATCAGACTCAACTAAGCCTGAGCAACTGTTCTGCATTCATGGCTAGGGAAATGTATGGCCCTTGGCTGACAAGAAAGGCAGCCATTAGCAGAAGAGCCAATGTGTTCCAGTATGTGAGTGTTTATGCTAGAAGACAACCTTTACAACAGAAACATCTTCTGAAATCCCATTTGGGCCCCTTGCACAGATAGGGTGTAGAACATTTGTTCATAGTAATACAAAATATTAGATCAATTAGCTCAGCATTTCCAGTCTGAAGGTACTACTCCCTAAAACCGAACATTACAAAACCTGCATTTCAGCAAAAGCACAGTTGCTTGTATGGGGCTGTTGGAAAGCAGAGCTTTCTCTAACAGTTTAGATCAGCTGCCATTTTCTGCCTCAATCCTGGGAGTCATTAAATGCGAAAAGTCATCACTGACAGGAATAGCTGTTGAATGAACTCTCATATCTTCTGCTGGATCTGCATGCAGGGTGGATACACCAGCTAAAAACAGAACCCACAATCGTATCCAGAGCCCCAGGTCTCAACCAACTTGAAGTCTGGACAGGAGTCTTGCTGCATTGAATTCTTTTATATTTTAAAAGAGGGGTCAGTCTGACTCCTGACATAGGCAGAAACTTAAGAGAGAACAAAGTCATCTTGGCTAGAAAGGAGTACGCTGCTTCAGAGTTAGCATTCCCAACACCCTGGGAGATGTGTAGCAATAACTCTCTTCAGGAAAGATGAATGGTTAAGAAGGTTCAACTTCCTTCCTACTGGCTGGATATGGATATACATTGATAGAGATATAACCCGATCAACTTCAGCCCTCCTCTAGTAGGAAAAAGTGGTGTCAGTAGCAATGAGCTTAAGTGAAAGCAGAAGAAAAGCCTGAACTTTATATATGGATCTCCAACTAGAAAAGTTGAGAGGAAGCACAGGACTGAAAAAAGATCTGTCCTCCTTGGATTTGCATAAAAGATGATATTATCAGTTTTGCAAATTCATAAGGTAATTCTTGTAATCTAAGCCTTTTTAAGAGATCTGAGCTTTACCAAAAAACTGTGGATCAAACTCTTCTCTGGTTTTATGTTTCTATAACAATAGTAAGTTCATAAAACAATACTATTTTGTTTATAAAACAACAGTAAATGTTAATATTTAAATAATTAAGCCCCATGTAATTCTTGTGTAAATGACACCAGAATTATCCGTTCTTTGAAATGAAGACAAACAAGCAAAATATTTTGTTCTATCATGCACTGCCAAATCAATGTCATCAAAAGTTTTTGTTACCTCAGGGACCACTGAAGCTCCTCACCTTCATGGAACACAGCAAGCAGTGTATTTTTTAAGTTTGAGTCAGTTGTAGGCTAAGTTTGGATGGTGTTTTTGTCCCAAAGAAAGTAAAGGCTGTTTAAAACATCTACTAATTGCAAGGCAAGAAACAGTGTCAGATGAAGCACTTGGCAATCATGGTTGATTTACAAGTACATGGCAGGCTTAAGAAGTGACAACAACGGGAACTCATAGTCCAGTGGCATGTTCTTTTCTGGCAACCTTAATGTTGTCCAGTTAAAATAAATAACTTTTATTTTTGGAGTCACTAGCTCAGCTAGTAATTCTACATGCCTGGACTGTCATCCACCTGGACCTCTGTAAGGTCTTTGACAGAGTCCCCCACAACATCCTTTTTTCTAAACTGGTGAGATATGGATTTGATGGATGGACTGTTCAGTGAATGAGGAATTGGCTGGATGGTCGCATCCAGAGGGTAGTGGTCAATGGCTCAGTGTCCAGATGGAGATCAGTCACAAGGGGTGTCCCTCAGGGGTCTGTATTGGGACCAGTACTGTTTAGTATCTTCATCAATGACGTAGACAGTGGGATTCAGTGCACCCTCAGCAAATTTGCAGACAACACCAAGCTGAGTGGTGCGGTTTAGATGCCTGAGGGACAGGATGCCATCCAGAGGATCCTGGACAGTCTCCAGAAGTGGGCCTGTGTGAACCTCATGAGGTTCAACAAGGCAAAGTGCAAGGTCATGCACATGGGTCAGGGCAACCTCCAGTACCAACACAAGCTGGGGGATGAAGGCATTGTGAGCAGCCCTACAGAGAAGGACTAAGGGGTACTGGTGGATGAAAAGCTGGACATGAGCTGACAATGTGTGCTCACAGTTCAGAAAGCCAACCGTATCCTGGGCAGCATCAAAAGAAGCACGGCCAGCACGTTGAGGTAGGTGATTCTGCCCCTCTACTCTGCTCTCGTGAGACCCCACCTGGCGTACTGCATCCAGCTCTGGAGTCCTCAGTACACAAAAGACATGGACCTAGTGGAGCAGGTCCAGAAGAGGGCCATAAAAATGATCAAAGGGATGGAAAACACCTCTCCTATGAAGACAGGCTGAGAGAGTTGGGGCTGTTCAGCCTGGAGGAGAGAAGGCTCCAGACATACCTGACTGTGGCCTTCCAATATTTAGAGAGGGCTCATAAGAAAGATAGGGACAGACTTTTAAGTAGGGCCTGTAGCGATAGTACAAAGGGTAATGGTTTTATGTCCCAGAGTCCAAGTAGGTGCCGGTTCATAGCTAATCTCTTTCTTATTCCTACATTGTTTCCATCTATACAGTACAAAACATTGTGTAATATTTAATTAGGCTGTCATTAATACAGTGGTATTTGGATGCTAAGGCTCTTTTTTAATTGACTTGGTGTCTAGTGACCTTTAACTGTTTTTTTAATTCCTGAGTTGTATCTCATTACTGAAAGACAGAAGGAACTGGAGGGGAAACCATTAGAGAAAACTGAAGTAGGGCTTGGGGAAGAGATTAACAACATGCACATGAATTTGACGGTTTCTTAAAACACCCACTGGAAAACCAGCTGACACATTTTGTTTATTGCTGACTATTAATACTGTTGCTATTGCAGCTAGACTCAAGAACCACTGCAAACTGTTGAGGGTTTTGAGAAACCATGGTGAGCACTTTTTCTTTAAAGATAATCCCACTTGATTTATTCTGAAGAATGAATTAAGTGGAGTGGGCTTGTTGAGTGCTATGCAACTTGGCCTTTTGATTATGTGCTTGGAAAAAGCTAGTGCTTTAAAAATAGGTCGTGTAATGTGAAGGTTGACCTTTTTTCCCTACATAGAACATATCTGAGTCTCAAATAGCACATTGAAGGACACCTATTGATATTGTTTGACCCAAAGCATGTGCATCTCTGATGCATTTTGTTCACCATACAGAGAGATACTACTACAATTCCCTCTCCATCTGTACATTTTCCATGGCACGGAGGAGATTTCATTTAGCCATTAGAGCAGGGGTGTTTGCATTTCATTCACAGCTCTGTTTCTGACTCATTAATAAGTTATTTCCACATCACACACATATCTATATTGCAATGGGTGAGTATCTTCATCTTCTATAAAATGTTAAGAAATACCAAATCGAACTGAGCTACATTAGAATTCTGTATATCTCACTTTAAAAGCCAGCTTATCATTGACTTCAGAGAAATATTGAAGTATACAGAGTAGGTTTTCTAATGATTATTAAAAGATTAGGAAACAGAAATTCCTAGCTTTTTTCACTAGGACTTCAAGAAAATGCAACAGACAGCATCAATCAAACTTGGATAGTGAACTAACCAAGGCATAAAGTAAGTAAGGTTTAAATTTTTGTCTCGCAAGTTTCAGAAACTGCAGGATGGCCTACTAAAGAGTACTAATTTTATCTATCATAAATAGAGGAGCTTCAATTTTCTTGCTGGAAGAACCTACGTACTTCTAGTGCACACTACTACAGTTCAAGAATCCTGTTGCTAAAGTGTGTATATTTCACAAGTCCAAACTTCAGGGAAGAATAAAAATAGCCAGCCTTCATGAGTGGAGCTAGAACAACACAGTCATTAAAGTAATGTACTGTTATGTATAGTGACATTACCGATTACATTTCCTCCAAAACCCCCCAAGAATTTACCCACTTCTACCAAAAGAAAAGAATAAGATTTCTCTATATCCTCCTGTGAGTTTCTTTTATCTTCCTCAGGAGAATTCAATATTGGCTGTTAAGTTTTGCCTGCAACATAAACACTTTGTAGTTTTTAATAAATTACTGCTTTAGTTTATGCATTGTTTTTAGAATACTCTATACTGTGCTCTTATTTATTTTACAGTTAAAACAAGGGGGGGGCATGTTTATACTGTGTAGGCATGTGTGCTTCTATACTAATATTTACTCATAAAAGTAATACAATTTATAAAAGAGTGATAATCTTCTATATTCCAGGTCAGTTACAGTAGAATGTCAGAAAATGGCATATAAGTCTTTTTTGTGTATAAGATCACACACAAGAATTACACCAATGCCATCTGAAAAGCTTGTCTAAAGAGCCCTGCCTGTCATCTGAAAATAGCTTAGCACTTAACATGCATGTACACGGCCAGTTCTCAGTTCCGGGAAGAAAAGTCCCCAATACACAACTGGAGAACTGTCTTTCATTTTGCATGAGGTTCAGAAATATATTTGTGGAACAAAACTTGAATGAAAATCTTGCAGAGCTCTTGACATAAGTGGGCCAGCATTAATAAAATGATACAGTGAACATGAGGCCCTGTGACAGAATCTTGACTTGAAAAGGCTAAAAATGTCACTTCTTCCTCTTCATCAGGGAGTTATAATGCCACAGCTGCACTTTCAGTTTTTAAACTAGGGAGTCACTTTCTCCCAACCTTTTCTGAATTTTATTGTAGACTAAAAAAAATTTAAAATGTGGTACACTGAGTGGAGATACTCAGCTCATGGGCGGCACAGTATTTAAAAATAGCCATAGCTCAGGGAAATTTGTGGAGAGGGGAAGAATAAGGTCTGATCCCGCATCCATAAAACAAAAGGAAATGTCATTTTCTTAGTTAAAATACAAGATCAAATCATTACATGAAACTTCTGAAGAGTGCCAGTATATTCACAACAAAATACATTTATCTTAACAACAACAGCAGAAACATAAAGGTAATTATAACTGTGATTTGCTTCCAGATTGGCATGTGTAGCAACCTTACTAAAGCCCTATTCTTCTCAAATTCATATGCATCTCAGCATGCAGATGACGTTCATCACACAGTAGAAAACAATCTGTCCCCATGTTCAGTGAATCTCAGGTCGAAGACCTCATGGTATGAAGCTTGCAGGCTCAAGCCCTGCTCGGAAGCCATTTTGGAAAAGCCATGCTCACTTTTATAAAGCTAAGCAGTTGCATGTAAGCATTGTGCCCCAGGCTCAAGAAGGAGCTGGTTCCTAAAAGAATTCTTTTCATTTGCAAGAGCAACTACAAACTCTAAGTGTTGGCATCTTGGTTTGCTGTATGGGTCACATTCAGATTTGTCTCCACATTAGAAAAGCACTAAAGACATGTCTTCCCCACCTCCGGAGCCTGAAACACTTAGCAAATGCTCTGAGCTCATCACATCCTGAACAGAAATCCTCTTGGAATAAAAACACATCCTCTCTCATCATAATAGAACAGAGATCACAAGAGCTAACACGGTACCAACATTTTAGGACGAGGCTAAAATTGGTCTGGTAGCAGTGATCAAGCATTTTGTTTATTGGTGTTGACAGTTTGTTCAAAGAAAGAGGCTAGTGGAGCTGGTTGACTTGTTTCTTTCCGTTGTCTTTCCAGTGACTCCATATTCCCCAAAACTTTTTATACCAACATCCAAGAAAGCTGAAATACTAAAACTAAGCTACGAAGTTCCTCCAGTCCTAGTCTCTTCATTGAACTTAGAAAATTAATTTTCTTCAAATGCTGAAAAACACCTGTGTCACAAAATCTAATGCCATTGTGGGTACAATTGTAATTGATAACAAAAGTCCTCCACCCTCTCCATCCTCATTAAGACAAGTGGAAGGCAAGAACAGCTGGACTCTATGTCGCTCTCATTTGCAGCTGGGTAGCTTTGGTGGCAGAACCACTTTTCAAGAGCTATTGAAAATATGAACATTTCAGAACAGACCAAAGGATTGGCACAAACTTCCTAAATGTGTTCCTCTGAAGACAAATTCATAGACTGCTTCAAATCATCATGTGACCCCCCACGGCATTATATGAAACCACCTTGTCTCCAGTCCATATGTTGTTATGCTTAATAAGATTATGAGAAGCAGACTGTAAAAGCATTATCTACTTCTGGTATAATCTAATTAAGGATAAAGGTTTGTGTGCAGTATCCGCAAACCTAGCTGTAAACTCATAACGTACTTTAGCCAGTGACTGAATTAGTCAAATAATCTTTTCCTTTGGGAAATCTTATTCTTATACAGTCAGAAACTCTGTAGATAAAACAAGCTAAAATTTCCTTTTTGTATAATAACTGAAATTAGCAGAAGGACTAGTTAACAACACTTACCTATGTACCTTGGTGCTCCTTACCATTCTAACAACTCCAGATTACACTATCTGTAAACTATATAGTTAACAAAAGATTCTTTTTAACTCATTAAGAATAAAATTGAAAACAAAAATCCTAGGGTAAATTTATGTCCTGTTTGATGGCTTTGAATGTTTCTTTTTTCTTTTATTGTGCACAAGCTACTTTGATTCTTTTGCTATGGTTCTTAAACCAAGAATAGAAGTTCGTGAACAATCAGTTCATATGGTTATCACTGATATTATTGTAATTTAACAACTTTAGGGTACTGTAACATTATGTTTTCAGTATCCACTTATTGAGCTCAGCTTCATACAGAATATATCTGACATTTTGGATCATTTATTTCTGTAAGGATGCATATACTAAGTTGTCCTTTATTCATGAAAATGTAAGACCAGTCTAAGACCCTTCCTGGGTCCAGAAACACACTCCTTTCCCTATTATGGAAGTATTTTATCCTCTGAAGACCAAAGACTTCAACCATTAAGTAGCAATCCGGGGTACCTGTCACAATTTCAGTTAAGGACTTTACTAGTCCTCTTCTTATCTAGTCTAAACAACTAGAGAAACCACCCAATCCAGTGGAGGACAAGCCTTGCAAGAAACTGGGCAAGTGTAGTGGTAATGCAAGCTGAGCTGGCTTTGGAGCCCAACAATTCAACATGTTGCCTCTCCTGTCCTGAGTGATCACTGTAACAGATGGAGCCCAAGCCATGGACTAAATGAAGTTAATGGACATTTACGGCCATTTGATGAAGGTGGTCCATAAAGTAAGGGAAGGATATAGGCATATATAACAAAGCATGGGATGTGGGGTGGTGGCTGATGAGGCTCTGTTGGATAGGGGAGGACCTGAGCATGATGCATGATACGCAATAGGAGGTGAAGATTGTGCTGAGTCTGGCTGGGATGGAGTTAATTTTCTTCACAACAGTCCCTAATGTGCTGTGTTTTAGATTTGTTACTAAAACAGCCTTGACAGCACACTAATGTTTTGACGATTGCCGAGTAGTGCTTGCACAGTGTCAAGACTTTCTCTGCTCCTCACGCTGACACCTTGCCCTCCTGTGGGCGAGAAGTTAGCAGGGTACACAACTGGTAGAGCTGACATGAGTTGACCACAGAGACATTCCATACCATATAATGTCATGATCTGCAATAAAAGCTCAAGGAAAAGAGGAGGAAGCAGCAATACTCTTGGTTATGGCCTTTGTCCTCCATTTGCCAAGCAGGCATCGCATGTGCTGAGAGGCCATGCTTTCCAGCAAGTGGCTAAACATCTGCCTGCCAACGGGAAGTAGTGAAAAAAATTCCTTCTTTGCTGGCCTTGTGCACGCAGCTTTTGCTTCACATATTAAGCTGCCTTTATCTCAGTGCACGAGACTTTTTGCCTTCCTTCTATTTTCTCCCCGTCCCACAGGAGAGGGCTGAGTGAGTGAGTAGCTGTGTGGGTGCTTAGCTGCTGGCCAGGCCTAACCCACAACATCCAGAAAATTCAGAATCCCAACCATGCATTGCCATGGCACCAGCCAGGTACTAAGAGAATGAAATCTGGGTGAACCACCTCAGAAAGGCTCACAATTTATTCTGTACTCTAATGATTTTTGCTGGCTTGCCCATGAAGGCTTACAGATGTATCGGCACCTCCAGGAGGTCAGTGGGAATTCCTGCCTCTGGATTTTTCAGGTCATGTTTTCTCTCTTACCTCTCTGGCTGCCAAAATTTTATTCCAAAATCTGACCTTTTCTATAGACTCCTGGACCTGTTATTGTCTGTGCTTGAACCCACCTCTGTCAACAGAAGAGATGAGCCCTGAAAAAGCAGTGTTTTTGGGGAAAAAACAAATAAGTCTGGGAAAGAAATGTAGCCTGTGATTAGTTTACTATTAGTTTACTATTAGTGTATTATTTCAGTGCTTTAATTAGCTTTCTTACTTTAAAAAAAAATAAAAAAGTAAGCACAGACAGGCAAGTACAAATACAACTAACTCCTGTGCGAAGCCACCTGCAATGTCAAAAGTGCTCTTGGAAAACCTGCAGGAGGGACATGGGTGTGCATAGAACTGGAACCAGACAGTTTTGACCTCAGTTGGAGAAAAGACCATCATTTCTCTAGAGGAAATTCTCTCTTGGAGCTCTTTTGCTATCCTTGATCTTTACAATTTCACAGCACAGACAAAATAAAAGCCTTATAATGCATGGTGTGGCATACCTCGCTTAAGCAATGGGACATGACAAGCCATGAATTTTTGTGAGATTATTAGCACAGAGTGGATGGTGTGATAACATGAACAGCCAAAGGTCAAAAGCAGAGTCATTTTAATCACTCAGAAAGTATTCTAATTACCCTGAAGTGCATTTCCTGGTCTGTCTCATACTGCTGTAAAGCAGAATGGGTTCAGGCAAATACAGTTCAAGCTGAGAATTTACTGCGCATTAAGAGTGCTGCACCTTATTTCCCCAATGCCAGTGAGCGAGCATGCATTTATTACCACACTCCTAAGCTGAATTACAGCTTATGTTATAAACACAATTTACCCCGCAAAAGGTTCACATTCTTACCAGCATGAAGTATCCCAAACTAGCCTCTTTCAGGGCTAGATGTAAAATCTCTGGCTTGTCACTTCATACAGGAGAAAAAAACATGAAACACTAAGTCCAACAAACTGTATGACTGATAATTAATCATATGAGCACTATAATATACATCTTTGAAGAATTATTTCAGTATTTAGCTGGAGATTCTGACACAATATGCCAAGAAAAATCCATAAACACCTTCCAAGATCAGTATTACACCTCACCATATGCTATTGACTATTTGCACCTCCACTGAAGCATCAGCTCTAGGACACAATTCTGTCCTTAAATAAGAACAGGAATCTCTGCTTTGTTACAAGAATTGAAAGCAGCACCAAATAAGAATGTGAGAGTACAGTCAGATTCATTCCTGTAGACAGCAGTGGAGCTTGGTCACTAGCTTGCCAGAATGCATCAGAATTTTAAATGTACAAGTCTGAACTTTCTAAGTGATTATCTTAAGATTTCATACTTTGCTGTCTCCATGTATTTACCCAACCCAAATGCCTAATTCTTCTGATAGCTATTTATGGTACCGTTACATACAGAAACTTACATTTTAGACATGTTTGGACCACATCTGTAAAACAAGGCATACCTTTCTTGCATGTGAGAATGCTCTTTTACTTGGGCTCTAAATATATGTTTTGAAGGTTTTTAAAAATGTGTTCAGTCATATTGAAGAAGGGCAAGATGACAGAAAATTTTCTTCCACAGAAAGAATGTTACATTCTCTGCTGAAGTGCCAAAGCCAAGAGACTTCAACCTTCAAACCTTTTGCTTTGCTCAAAGAACGCATCTCATCAAAGCAGGTTTTGCACAGGTACGCTTAACCACTAAATGTAGTCCAAAACATGTCTCATGATAGCAGGATGCATATGTAACTCTTAGAGAATGCACAGAATCCTCTGGTGCAAAACCATTCAGAGCACCTCTCATTTCTTCTGAGATCAGCAGACTGCAAGAACAGTGTAACATAATTGCTAATTAATTTACTGTACAAATCTTAGATAAAAAACACCTCATTGCCAATTTGTTAAATTGGCAGTCTGATATGTCAAAACAGAAGCTGGCTGTGCCTCCTCCTTGCAAGCTGAAGATTATTGCTATACTCTCCACATCCTTTATGGCTGCAAACAAATAATATGTTCACATAGTACACTTCTCCTGGTGAAAAGTGCAAGGTACTGCTTACAGCTTAACATGCTGTTTTTCTTCTCACTGTTCAGTGACTGCACTTCACTTACAACTTGACTCTCATGCTACTCATTTAAATACCACTCAGTGTAGATTCCTAATGTAGTTTTAAGCAGGTGAGAAAAAAATTGGATTGATAAGCAAAGAAACAAAAGCTTTCGTAGGAAAACTCTCCCAGCATGCTACCCACCAGCATACGCTGCATGGTTTGGCTAAGGCTTGGCAGTAACAAGCACATGTCCGGCATGTGCTGGGAATTCGCAAATTGGCAAACTCTGACTGAAGAATCAAACCTGGGCAGTTACTCACACTGTTGCTCAATTTAAGCCAGGCTGAGTAACTGAACTCCATTACAATAATCTCTATTATTACAGTTCAGCTTTGGCTGCCTTTTAACCTACTGTTTTGGCTAACCTACTTAGATGTCATGTCAAAGCCTGTGGCCGCCCCACACCTGTGCAATGTGAGTTACAGTTCTCTGTACCAGCCAGTCCATCAGTATCCCAAAGGACACTGATCTCCACT
This sequence comes from Burhinus oedicnemus, assembly GCA_008921705.1. NCBI lineage: Eukaryota > Metazoa > Chordata > Aves > Charadriiformes > Burhinidae > Burhinus > Burhinus oedicnemus. Next base: position 78,162 of record VFFE01007614.1, read on the forward strand.
GAGATGTTTGCCCTCAGAGAAGGGCTCGCACAAATGATGTAAAGCAGCTAAAGTGTCACCTCAATTCTCTAAACCTCATGAGTGATTCAGCACTGGATGAAAAGTGACTGGTGACTGTTTTCTGAACACTCTTTATATAACCAGCACGGTGACTCTATACCACTGAGAACTTGCTTTTAAGAGAAAGGTTTGTTTTCTGTCTGATAGCGTGTTGAGGCAGTAAGCTTTGTTTTGTCAAGCTAGCAGAAGCTGGAGGAATCCCTCCATTTTGAACGATGCAACAGAACAGGTCCCAGGGAATGTTACTTAAGTGCCTGTGGAGGTCAGGTAAAGTTTTACCCAGTCTGAGCTTATGCTGGCTACCACTGTGCTGAGCAGTTTGTAACTGACGGGCTAGTGTCAAATGTCATGTTGCTCAGACACACGCCCATTCTAAAAAATTAATTTATTCTGGCAGGACAATAAATAACTGTTTTTCTTTTTCTCACTTACTTAATTGGATTCTGATTAGTCTAAGATATGAAAATATTTTCAGAACCTGTCAGTTAAGATTTGCCAGGAGAGAATGAACCTGTCATTTAAACCTGCAACGCAATACATCCGTCCACAGAAACTGAGACAGACCTCATGGATCTATGCAGAAACAGCAGGAGGCAAGAGACATGACAGTCAGGAAATACACAGTTCACCTGCTTTAGAGCCTGCAAATTTGGAAAAGTGCCAAATTTAAAGGAACCGGCCTCTTGAATGCAGGTTGTTTTGCATGTTGTAGCATAGTCAATTCAGTAACACAAGAATGACATGTATTGCTTTGAACTTCGCTATCTTACACTAGTTCCAAATTTTCTCCCCCTCCCAGACTACAGTGGGACAACTTTTGCTAGTTTTGGAGATGATTAGTAGGAGTGATGCCATTAGTTGCATGATTAGCTATAAAGAAGCCAGGTTCCCTCTCTCCTACTTGCAGGAGGGAGCAGGTGCCTCTAACAACTAGGAAGAGCATGCATGACTGTAATCTCTAGATTATACACCCAGTGTTGGCCTCAGGTTGGTAACAGCCAAGCACTGGCCTGCAATAGCTGGTGACAGGATGATTGCACCTCCTGGGTAAATCTCTGTGTCCCAGAAGCTAGCACTTGAGTGGACAGCAGTGGGATAAAACATGGTAGCATATCAGCACAGCACTGGACATCCACCAATTTTTCATTTCGTTCACTGTCACATGCTGCTAGGATTTCCAAGATGGAGGTTTTCTTCTTCTGTCTGTCTGTGCCATTGTAAGTGCTTCCCATTTCTGAAACAGCAAGAGTCCTTCTGGTGGCTCCCAAGAAGAAGATTACAAAAAAACCTGAAACCATCTTCTGCACCTGGACTTGCATGGGGACTAGATATCCGGTTGTGGGCCACATTGGCAATGCTGGGCTGCAGCCTTTTCAAATCTCAACATGGCAACCATCTCCCTTCCTCCCTAGCAGCCTGTGGGCCTGCACAAACTTTCCTGGTAAAGTGGCGTTCTGCTAGTAACCTCTTTTCCCTGGCATGCACTCCTGACATAAGAAAATACCTGTCCTCAGGCATTCAGGGGACCTGAAAACCCTTGCAAACTGCAGGGAACTGAGGAAGACACCAGGAGATACTTTGCATCCAATCAAAAAAGAAAGTTTTGCAAACTTGCCGTTTTCAAAGCTCTCTGCTAAAAATCAGCAAGTATCAACCAGAAAAGGGTATTTCAGAGATTTTCACCAAAGCCCAGGAAAAAAATGCTAGCCTTCTGAAATGCCAGAACTGTGCATGAATACTTCCTCCTCTAAGAGAATTACTTATTCTGGGAACCACATGGTAAGGCATGAAAGAGTTTTGACAGTTTATTCATCAGTTTTACTATCAAAACAAAACAATGTTTCATAAAAAGACAACACTCATTTCTCTTAGAATGTGGTTTTCTTCACTGACTCTCTCAGGTTAAACAAATCCACCTTATTCCAACTCACTATCTACCAGATACCTGAAATTCTGTCAGAACAGTTACACATCCAAATATTAATACACACTGTTCACTATTTAGAAATGAAAAAAAAAAAAAGGGTTACATTTATGACAGGATCTTAGAAATCTAATAATCAGCAAAACCACATTATAGAGAGGCATAAGCTAGAGGCAACACACAGCATGTTGCTCACAGAATGAAAAGAAACCCAAACGCACAAGTGTGTTTAGAACTGTGAAACTTAAAAATGATACAATATGTGTATTTCACACTCAAGCTGTGGCATTCATGTGCTAATGGGAATTACCAGACCTTGATGACAACATCAGTCCCTCCTATGAAAAAGAAAGCAAGTGTGTAATTGTTTGATGAGAATTTGTTTGACTCTCGACAAATGATTTCCAACAGAAAATGTCATTTTGGGGGAAGAAAGCCCTGAATTGAGAAGCCATTCAAAATGCTTTCATTTCAATTAGAACTTGTTTTTCACAGCTTGCGAAAACCCGTTTTCAAAATGTATGAGGTACAAAGAAGGCAAGGACTGGATTGCTCAAAGAAAGAAGGAACTATTTTTTAACATTAGTTAGTACAAGGACCAAACAGAAAGAAGGGGGGACTTCTGGGTGTGGATTTGCAGAAACTTGGTACATCTTGGCTGTGGTCATGCACTAATGTCTTTGGTGTCACTGCTGATTCTCTCTGACAGATGTTTTTTTCTTTTATGCTGCTGGACTTCAGGTGGATTAATGCCACAGCGCAGCTAGCTCTGTAGTACAGCCTGAAGGAGAAGATGAGTTGTTGTTTCTCAAAAATGGTAAACCATGTCCTGCTCAGCCATATGAAGCAAAACTCTACATTTAATCTAAGAGCCCCATGGCATGAGCTATTCCAAGGACCTTGTCTAGATCCTGAAAATGGACCATCCAAGCCTCTCAAGACAGGACCCCATTTCCTTCTGGGTCAAACGTGATTCAGTTTAAGGTGATGAAGCTACACGACTGAGACAAAGGTAATGAAAGAACTAAATCTACATCTCTCTTCAGGAGTGCTGCTAGAAGCATAAAAGACCAAAGAGCTTCCCGCTAACCAGTGCTGTTTCCATCTTAATGTGACCACTAGTGCTGATGTTGTAGACATAGCTTGAGAGACATCCACAGCCAGAAAAATCATGAACTGCAGTGTTGTCTTCCCCAGCTATTGTAGCTATCACTTTTTACATTATTTTTTAAAAAGATAACCCTGTTTTCTAGTGGAACCTGAAGAGAAGCAGTTTCAACAATTCCCCCTTGTCCATGCAGTGGCTCCTTGCTGCAGAGAAAACCACAGGCTGCTCTGTGTCACAGCTGAGATGACCAGTCACTCCAATTTTAAAGTAGTTCAATTATCAGCTGCCACAAACGATACCAAAGGGCTGCTAGCAAGACTATGGTATCTCCAGTGACTAAACCAGGATTATAAACAATTTTTACCTCAAATGACAGATTGTTCGTAGCCCCTCTCTCACCTAATTCATCAAAAGCTCCTTTCCCCTCCCCCCCCCCAGTAGTTGGTATTCCAATTTTTCTCCAAGCTGTAAAAAAGTCAGTGCCCTACACAGCAGCAGGCAAAGGTTACTCCATTGTCTTTTCTCACACGTCATGTGACATTTTGGCCATGCTTTAGCTAACAGAATTTGGCAGACTGGAGAAAAAAAAAAGCATCTAAAGATTAAGACTTTTAGGTTTTTTGCTGTTGGTTTCACAAGATCAGAATCTTCAGACAAAATTCTCGGAAAATTGTTATATATTCCCCTTTAGACATGAGCAAAGATGCAAATCCACAGCCAGTGAAGCAGAGGTATTCAGTGCAAACCTAGATGAATCAAAAATGCAGAAGACCTGTTAATTGGGATAGTCATTCAGGTGACTTTGAAGTTACCCCAACCACCTCCAGGGAAGATATGGAGAAGGCAGAGCCAGACTCGACCCGCTGGAGAAAAGGAAATCTCTAGTCACCATGAAGGTGGTCAAACACTGGAACGAGGGCCCAGAGAGGTTGTGGAGTTTTCAGCCTTGCCAATATTTGAACTCAGCTGCCCAAGGCCCTGAGCAACCTGAATCAGATGGCCCTGCTCTGAGAGGAGGATTAGACCAGAGACCTCCAGAGGTCCTCTACAACCTGAATTGCTCTATTAATTCTATACAGCCAATGAATTCATGCACCCATCAACCTGCAATGGAGTATAATTCTATCATAGCTTTTTTATCATAACATTCAGCTTTAAGCACAGGGATTTTGACTTAGCAACATTCAGTGAAACGTCAGGATCCTTCAACAAAGGATATAAATAAACACCTCCCGTAGGAAGGGTCTGTTCCTCCTCCCCTGCTGTCTTGTTACATGGAAAGATTCAGTCTGCCAAGAACCACCTTCAATGGGGCCATAAAATAACAATCATCTTTTCAAAGATTTCCACTCAGGTAAATGCTATGCTGGCAGATTTTGCAAGGGGAAGTAATTTTTCCAAAAACCTTCAGCTCCAAGCTGCTAGAACAGAATCAAGGTTACTGAATAATTTAGTGCTGTGAAACTATTCTATCACCCGCATCTATTATTATCCCACTTCAACAACACTGTTCCTGTACCTGAGTAATCCAAAACCAAACTCCCTACTTATTCTTGTGCAAACAACAGGAGCTTTGGGCTACTCATGCCACTAAAATCATTAATACATTTCTTTTCCTGGACTGTGTTGTATCACCAAGCATGCATTTCATAGAATCATAGAATCATAGAATCATAGAATCATAGAATCATAGAATGTGTTGGGTTGGAAGGGACCTTTAAAGGTCATCTAGTCCAGCCCTCCTGCAGTAAGAAGGGACAGCTTTAACTAGATCAGGCTGCTCAGAGCCTACCTTGCTCTAGTTTAAAACCATTGCCCCTCGTCCTATCGATACATGCCCTTGCAAACAGCCCCTCCCCAGCTTTCCTGTAGGCCACCTTCAGGTACTGGAAGGCCTCTATAAGGTCTCCCCGGAGCCTTCTCTTCTCCAGGCTGAACAACGCCAGCACTCTCAGCCTGTCTTCATAGGAGAGGTGCTCCAGCCCTTGGATTATCTTCGTGGCCCTCCTCTGGACCGGCTCCAACAGGTCCATGTCCTTCTTGGGCTGAGGGCTCCAAAGCTGGATGCAGTACTCCAGGTGGGGTCTCACGAGAGTGGAGTATCACCCCTCTGGGTCTGCTGGTCACACTTCTTTTGATGCAGCCCAGGATGCAATTGCCCTTCTGGGCTGCGGGCAGACATTGTTGGCTCATGTCCAGCTTTTCATCCATGAGTACTCCCAAGTCCTTTTCTGCAGGGCTGCTCTCTATCACATCATCCCCCAGCCTGTATTGATAGCGAGGATTGTCCCGACCCAAGTGTAGGACCTTGCACTTGGCCTTGTTGAAATGCATAAGGCTTGCTCGGGTCCACCTCTCCAGCTCGTCCAGGTCCCTCTGGATGACATCCCGTCCCTCTGGCATGTCAACCACACCACTCAGCTTAGTGTCGTCGGGAAACTTGCTGAGGGTGCACTTGATCCCACTGTCTATGTCATTGATGAAGATGTTGAACAGCACTGGTCCCAGTACGGATCCCTGAGGGACGCCACTTGTGCCCCTCTCTATCTGGACATTGAGCCATTGACCACCACCCTCTGGATGTGACCATCTAGCCAGTTCCTTATCCATCAAACAGTCCACCCATCAAATGCGTCTCTCTCCAACTTAGAGAGAAGGATGTTGTGGGGGACCGTGTCAAAGGCCTTGCAGAAGTCCAGACAGATGATATCCGTAGCTCTGCCCTTGTCCACTGATGCAGTCACTCCATCATAGAAAGCCACTAGGTTGGTCAAGCAGGACTTGCCCTTGGTGAAGCCATGCTCGCTGTTTCAAATCACTTCCCTGTCTTCCATGTGCCTTAGCATAGCTTCTAGGAGGATCTGTTCCATGATCTTCCCAGGCACAGAGGTGAGGCTGACAGGTTGGTAGTTCCCAGGGTCCTTCTTTCTACCCTGTTTAAAAACGGGTGCGATGTTTCCCTTTTTCCAGTCCCCAGGACTTCACCTGACTGCCATGACTTTTCAAGTATCATGGAGAGTGGCTTGGCAACTACATCAGCCAATTCCCTCAGGACTCTGGAGTGCACCTCATCAGGTTCCATAGACTTGTGTATATTGAGGTTCCTCAGGTCATCACGAACCTTGATTTCACTTATAGTGGGTGAGATTTTGTTCCGCAGGTCCCCGTCTTGCGGTCCTTCAACCTGGGAGGCATGAGGAGAGAGGCTGGCAGTAAAGACTGAGGCAAAAAAATTGTTCAGAACCTCAGCTTTCTCCTTGCCTGTTGTTACCAGTTTTCCATTCTTGGTCATCAGGAAGGGCACACTTTCTTTGACCTTCCTTTTCTGGTTGACGTACATGTAGAAGTCCTTCTTGTTATTCTTAGCATCCCTTGCCAAGTCCAGCTCCAGCTGCGCCTTGGCCTTCCTGACCTTGTCCCTGCATAACCGGGCAGCATCTCTATACTCTTCCCAGGACACCTGATGCTGCTTGAACTGCCTGTGCAGTTCCTTCTTGCCTTTTAGTTTGACCAGCAGATCCCAGCTCAGCCACGCAGGTCTCCTCCCTTTCTTACTTGATTTCTTACTCCTGGGGATCGAGAGCTCTTGTGCTCTATGGAAAGCATCCTTGAAGATCTGCCAGCTCTGTTCTGCCCCCTTGTCCCTGAGGACCATTTCCCAGGGGGTCTTATTGACTGACTCCTTGAAGAGCTGGAAGTTTGCTTTCCTAAAATTCAGAGTCCTGACTGTGCTCCTTGTCTGGCACATATCCCTCAGGACCATGAACTCCACCAGTGTGTGGTCACTGCAGCCCAGGCTGCCTCCAATCTTGACATCCCCAATGAGCTCACTCGCATTGGTGACTATGAGGTCCCATACGGCATCCCCTCGGGGAGGGCTGTCTATTTCCTGTCTTAGGAAGTTATCATTGAGGCACTCCAGGAACCTTCTGGATGGTGTACAACTTGCCATGTTACTTTTCCAGCAGATGCCGGGGTGGTTGAAGTGCCCCAGCAGGACGAGAGCCTTCGAGCATGATGACTTCTGTAGCGGGAGGAAGAAGGCTTCATCAGTAGGTTCCCCTTGATCAGGCAGCCTGTAGTAGACACCAGCCACAAGGTTCCCCATGTTTCCTCGGTCTCTAATTCCTACCCATAAGCTTTCAACTTCCTCTTGGCTGTTCTTCAGGAACATCTCTTCACACTCTATCCATTCCTTAACATAGAGGACAACGCCTCCACCCCTCCTTCCTTGCCTGTCCCTTCTAAAGAGCCTGTAGCCATTGATAACCATGTTCCAGTCATAGGATTCGTCCCACCAGGTTTCAGTAATGGCCACTATGTCGTAGCTTTCCAGCAGGACGGTAGCTTCCAGGTTCTCCTGTTTGTTGTCCATGCTGTGTGCATTCATGTAGAGGTACTTCAGCCGGGCTGTTGGCTGTGATGCCTTCTTAGAGGAGCACTCCTTGGGGTGTTTCTTGAGTGTTTCCCTGCTGACTCGGACTACCTGAGGAGCCCCTGGCTCATCTCCATAGGACTTCTCTGTGAATAAAATGCTAGAACTACATAACAAGAGACAGAACTGTGGGCCAAATTATTGAGAAAACATCTGCTGTCATGGTATTCTAACTCTCCAAAACAGTCCAAAGTAGGCCAGGCCATCCATTTGTCCTAAAAAAACAGTTTCTAGCCATCTTTCATGAGAACATTTTTTGACTGATAGCTAGAAGCAGTATAAATCCTGAATCACCAGAATTTGCTGTAAGCAAAGTCTTTGACGGTACTTGTACGCCAACTCTTCCTTCTCAGAAGCACGCTGCTCCCTTAACCTGGCCTTCAGATCACAGCTCTGCCATTCACTTGCTGTGCGACCTAGAAGAAGAGTTTGCTTCCATTGCTGTCTCCATCCTCACCCTCCCAAGACCAAGAGACACATTCCCTGACCTAACGGTTTTGGGGCAGGCTGCTAGCAACCAGCAACCCAACTCTGTTCATCAGTTTTGGAGGTCTTTTGTAAACACAGTCTATTTTGTCCTGCAGGATACAATTTGGATGGTTTAATGGTGTCTTTTGGGAGTGGTTTCGGCAGGACATAGGCATTCCCACTCCTCTGGTATGGCCTCCCAAAGGAACCTCTCTGCTTCCTATCTTGACTTGGATTCTTTTGTCTCCTTTGACTCATTAATAGCCCTTGACAAAAGTAATGCGAATCTTTCATGATATAGTTAACGGCATCTGAGGAAAAGGAAGTCAGGCTTCACTATAAATTAGTATTTCACAAATGAAAGTCAAGGCCCTCGTTGGAAAAATTAATCAATCCACTACTTTTCTCAGGCTGTCTGCCTTTTTGCTAATGTTTTTCAATATTCAGGAGTTTTGAAGTCAAATACTTCATTTTCTCTTGATGTTTTGAAGAATGAAGCAACACGTATGCACAAAATGCAACTGACATACAAATCAAAAGTCATTGAATAAAGTGAGATGCTTCTGGTTATAGACAAGTCTCAGGCTCTCTGTTGATACTGACAGATGATGTAGTATTAGTTATGTTTTCCGAGTTGTCCTGACAGCACAAGACAGACAGCCAAACAAAACACCAGGAGAGGAGCTGCAGAACTTTCCCCCACCTCCACCTCCTTTCCCATTGAAAAGGAGACAGGCAGCCCAAAAAAGGAAAAGCTGCTGTCAAACAGGGTTTGTAATGACACTGTAATTGCTTTAGATTGTGCAAATTGAGAACAGTCATGTCCTTTGACAGAGTTACTTTTTCAGTTGCTGCAAACCAAACATTAGTATTTCCATTAACTTCTGAGTGGAGAAAATGGCATTTAGTAGCCGTTTAGGAACATTTCCTATGGACAACAAGGTTACCATGCAACATCAGGCTCAGTTGTAGACACAGCATAGTTTTGGATGACAGTGTAAGATCATAAGGGCTCCAAACATTTGCTCAGTCCCATAGTTTGAAATCTTCAGATTCCGATTCTGTCCTTGCTGACATCCTGAGCAAAATCACCTTGGGCAGTCCCTAGATGTATGGTGCTTCACCCAGCACATTCCTGTGCTGATGACAGAGTGTCAGAGCACTGGAACAGGCTGCTCAGAGAGGTGATGAAATCTCTGACTCCGGACACATTCAAAACCCGCCTGGATGCCATCCTGTACAACCTGCTCTAGATGAACCTGCTCTGGCAGTGGAGTTGGACTAGATAATGTCCAGAGGTCCCTTCCAACCCTGATGATTCTGGGTGATTCTGTGTGAAAGAGCTTTGAGATGGAGGGAATACAATCTCCAGTCTGTAAACGAGGAAAGACTCTGAGAGATATGCAGATAATTTCCCCAAGAGGCAGGGCAGGAAACAGATACCTGTTCCTGGTCTTCTTACGTCTTCTTCATCAGTCCACTACGGGTCCAAGGAGGAGTTACATGTTCAGGGCCTGTCAGTTCCAAAAGCACATCTGACAGGTCACCCTGGTTTACTGTTTAATTTCCACCATTACCACAAGCTTAGCATTTTGCTGAGATCAGCAAAGTGATTTCAAGCAAAAGTCTTCTCTTACACTTCCCAGATGCCAGAACAGTGGCCATGCCTTAAAGCATGGGATTTTAGAGAAAAACACCTATTTCATATGAAAGAAGCCTTATATTGATACACATATGAGGACAGCAGCTGTATTAATTTCACCAATGGTAATAATGTCTGCAGACTTCACCAGAAACATATTGTCTGAGAAGGTAAACAACATGGAAATCTACTTTTACTTCTAGATGCCTTACTCCATATTTGCTTAAAATGTGTTTGCTTCAGAAGAGTTTCTTTGATTAATAACTCCAGATGGAAACGCAATTTTCCCCCTCCATCATGGTTCACTGCCCTTTTTTCATCTGGCTATAGTACACAGCTTCAATTATCTCCCAATAGATTGTCCTCCACTGGAGATCAGGTACGTTGCCTTGGAAGAAAAGTTGTTTTCTATTAATATTTTTTTTTAATTCTTGCTAATGTTCCATGCTGCTGACATTAACAGAAACGTTATTGCCCAGTAACAAGGTTATTGCCACATTTCACTGTGCTGACATTACTGCTGCTGTTGCTTCACTTAGTGCCCTAATCCTCAGAATCTTTCTCTGTAGATACCAATTTCACATGCTAAGATTCCATTCTTCTCTGACATTAAAACATACTCCCACTTTTCCTAGTCCACACTGAAAGAGTCTAATTTAGTCAGCCTCTTTTTCTTTAGTAGACCTCTCTGTAATGAAGTTGGGCTTTATGAATGGAAAGCTACACTACCACTGCATTGCAGCTTGCACGGCTTCTCACACCGACCACAGAGGAAGCAGAGGGAAGCTCTCCTGTCTCATCTGCAGTGGTACAAATACCACAAAAGCAGAGTGCAAGGGTGAACCACAAACTTGGTTTCTTAGCAGCACCTAACATCACTTGGTTTTGGCAAAGTTCTTATAACACGATCTCAGTTCTGACCTGATGGGAGTGACCAAGCGCTCCCAGATTTGAGACAAATCCCATGAGCTTCATGGGGATGGAGATGGAGCACAGGGCAGGAAGCTGATCCACCTTACCCTCCCTCCAGAGCAAGGGGAGGGCAAGAAATGCCTGAGGCAGGCAGAGCAAGTGCTCAGCACACATGTTGCTCAACAGAGGAAACACCACTGGAGGGAACACTTGAACTGATCCTCTTCATCTCAGCCATGGTGTTCCCAGGACAGCAGAGAGATGTTGCCACTGCTTCCTCACTGCCCTACAATCCCTTCGAAGCCCTCGGAAATGGTGGCCTAAGATAAAATGTGATAAACTGTAGCATTGGATTGAAGGTGTTAAAAGGTCACATGGTCAGAAGAGAGGGCTAGGCATGCCAATACCATTAAACACACCGGCAAGATTTAGTCAGGCTGCCAAGAAACTGGGGACACTGTGGCACGTCCTGCAGCTGGGCTCTGCACCGCCCTGGCTGCTACCGGTCCCCATAGCAATCGCGCTACGTATACCACAGCCTGGAAACCCCTGAGCCGTTCTGCTGCAAGTTTCTGACAAAGACTGAGCATGTTGTCTGCAAGATATGCCTGAGCTACCTCAAAATTTGCTAATTTGATATCCATGACAATAGAAGTGGAACAGGAAGACAGCAGCAGAGGTGCATACTCCACCTATAAACCAAGCTGCTCTCTGGGATTTGGTATTTCACAGTTGAACTGTTACAAGAACATGGCTTAGCCAGTTTTAGACTGTTCTGGCCATGTCTGCATGAGCTATGCCCACATCCTGACTGTAACATAATCCTGTGCTGTATCCACGTTTTCTGTGTTTTGGTGTACTGAGACTTACAGAGCTGATTGCAAAGAGCACCAATGAAAACTGCTTGCAGCTATGTAAGTTGCTCAGAGGACAAATGCTTACCGTCAAGTCTCACACACAGCGGATTCTTTGACTGGACACAGTTCAATACTGTGTGAAGGGCACAAAGCAGCTTGTGAATAAGAAATTAGTATTTTCTCATAGCATCAGGGGTGCCTCACAAGCATGAAAAATGGGACCGAGATAAATACAAAAGGTCAAGAAAAAATCCCAAACTCTTTACTTTCCAAGCTAAAACCTGACAGGTTCTGAAAATATAAAAGCCCTCTGCCCAGGTCCTGGAAACGTGCATTTTACTCACACACAAGGAAATGAGCAATTTATTTTAAAATCTGTATTTTTTCCATGCTTAGGCTTCTCCTGGGACCTCACACAGTGTAAATAAAATCTTTTGCTGTTCTGGAGATAACGTCAGAAATGCATATATGCTCCAAAGGACAAGAAGTTTATATTGACTAAAGCAAAATCCACCACCTTAGATAAAATCTGCATGCATGAAAGAAAAAAGTTTCTGATTTGCATTGAATTACTCACAAAAAGCCCAACATTGTTACTCAGTGTAGGCCTGCCGAATTTTCAGTGTATCAAAATTAATGATACACTTCAGAGCAATTCTGCATGAGCCAGTGACTTTTCTCCTTTGCAGGTACATTTAAACATTCAGATGCACTGGAGAATTACATTATTAAACGTGCTGCAGAGTATATTAAAAATGGACTGCAGCTGAAAGTTTGTTTGCTTTTCATAGCAATTCCCTTTTTGACTCCTGCTAATGATCGTTGCTATTACTTCAGTCTAAATCGCTTAATCATCTGATTGGGGGGAAGGGAGGAAGGAAAAAGAAAGAAGAAGAAATCTCACCAGGCTGAGCAATGCCTTGGGTCAGTAGAGCATGGGGGACTTTCGTAGAAGTCAGCTGCCTCCTCAGGTCGTTGCTCTGAGATGGTACCACTACCCTCAAGAGGCTGCAAAAGGCCACAATCCTACTGCTTGCTCTGCGTGTGCCAGCACACCAGAAACCCAGCCGTCAGTCACGTTGCTACTGAGAGACGGTCAGAGCACACACGAAGTGCTGGCCTGAGAAGGTTCCTCTGTCCAACAGCAGCAGCTCTTCCTTCTCTTCACCTCCACTTCAGTGGCAGAAGCAGCAAACTCACCGTCCTGCAGACTTCCTTCCCCTCCTCTTTCACTCCCAATTTCCATATTTGCTTTGCAAGTGTGCCAAGCTGCACCTCATTAACACCCATGTGTGATAAGCTCAATAAGCTTTGTTCATCAAACCTAAATTGTTTCATAAATTGCTGTGGCAGGCTAAGCTGCAAAGTCGTCATAACAAGCATAAACTAGGCTAAGCTGCAAAGTCATCATTGTGATAGACTTGTATTGTATATTTGTTAATCAAACCGGTATACAATATGCTAATCGCTGTAAACTAGTATAGCCGGAAGACTCTGTAACCGCAATGTCCCGCTAAGTACTGGCCTTGATTGCCGGATAAGGGATAAGAGTTGTAAAGGTATGTAAATGACCTACCGGAAGGCCAGGAAAGACCCCCTAGCAACAGAGCACGAGACTGCAGAAGAAACCAGCAAAAGCCACGGACTATAAGAAGAGGACTCTGGAGGGGGTAAAGCGCGCGCCGTCGGTGGAGTGGGACTCCCGGGCCGCCCAGCGCTGTTTTGCTTGCTGCCGCTTGCTAAATAAATATTTCAAATTTTAATTGGCTCTGTCTCTCCTCAATTTGTGAGATCAACTTATAACACATGCAGTACGGACCTGTTTAGTCCATGTTTAAAGACTAAAGGAGAGAAACCAACAGATTAAATGACTTTAAAAAAAAATAAATAAATAATGAAACACATGAAACTCACATCAACACAGATGTAGAGGATTTCAAAGGCATCGTTGCGTCACTACACTCTTGACTGCTGACCCACAGCTGCCTTTCTTCCTGTGGTGACCTACTGTTGGGTGTTTATGTTTTAGCTTGTCCGTTAATCAGACTTTACCTTCACCCAGGCCTCCTGCTGAAGCATGCACTGCAATGAAGGGCAGGCTGCTCGACAGCTACCCATGGCACCACTTACACCGAGAAGGACGTACGTGCTGCAATGTGTGTCTTCACAGGAACAAGACACCATGTTATCCCTGGACGTGCTGCAGTCTCGCAGTCGCTGCGTCAAGACGTCGGGATGCAGCTGGCCCTGGCCGAGGATTTGTTGACCCCTGAGGCTGTGCACCACTGGAAAGCAGACTGAACCACCACCACTCAGTGCTGTGGGGGCAGGCAGGTCCTTCAGGCACCCTTGGCACAGCAGTGACACAACGAAGCTGTTGCTGCCACTAAAGCTGCGATTTACCTTAGGCCCTCTGCAGAGGGGGGATGTTAACTCATTAGCCACACCCCGAGCTCATGGCACACGCACAAAATTCCCGCAGCCCTTGGGCACCTGGGACCCCTCTGGAGGAGAAGGGAGGACGTGACAAGCTCTCCCACGGCTAATGGCCGCCTGCCCACAAGATGGTGTCCCTGGGGTGAGGTGCAGGGGCTCACAGTCACGCCTGTGTTGTGGTCATTGTCCCTTTTGCATAACCCGTGCAAGGAGGACAAGCAGGTGTTTAAAAAGATGCTGCAGCTGTGAAATAGCTGACAAGGGACCATGACAGCGTTACCCTGCCTGTGAAGCTGGCCTGTGTGGGAAGCCTTTGGCAAGCCACAGGTCACAGTGTTTCTGCATGACTCTCACATGCTGTCACTTGCCAGGCTCTTCGCTGGCCTGGGTGGGAAATGGCTGCGGCAGCAGGACTCATCGCTTCCCAGATCGCTTGGCCAAAGTGGGTGCTTCAGGGTGATCTGTGCTGGAAATGCTGCTCAGCCTGTGTTCCTCAAGCAGGCAGGTACCAGTGTGTGCAACTTCTAGGAAATGGGGGGAAAAAAGAGGTGTTTCCACAGAAAAAAAACAGGTTACTCCAGAAATATTAATAAATCTGTAAAACACTTGAAATTTACTGAGATAGAACTGTGTAGAGAAATACTGGTGATGTAAAACCTGTATTCTTCTCTGCTCTTCCCAGCTCTCCTTCTTTTGGGATACACTTCTCCACCCCTTCCTCAGTCATCAGGCCTTCAGCTAAATATATGCAAATGAGCATGCACAAATGGATGACTGTTTGAAGGAGACTGAGGTGATGGAGAATGTCTTTGGTTTGGCATTGAGTAACAAAAAAACAATCAGCCTGGAAAAGCCCTGTATCAGAGAAGCTGACATCTAAAGGGCACTGAGGCCACATAAATAGATTTTTATGGTCTATAAAGTGCTACAATCACAGACAAGGGGAAGAGCAGGCTCTTCTGCCACCTGCAAAAGTGGTATCTTTTCTGTTTCAGAAGGCAACAGTGGTGAGAAGGATGGAAAAATGAAGAGATTGTTTGGATGCCTTCCCAGGCCTGTGAACTCAGTAAGGTTTGCCCATTGCTAACACACAATGCTGTCCAATTTCTTGCCTTTGAAGATGTGCTGATTTCTAAAACAGACTGGGAAGGAGCAATATCCCCCTTCAGCCCACAAGGCCTGTCTCCTTCCTTCATCTGCTCAGGAGAGACTCCAGCCTCTGCCACTAGCCAAAGTGCATTAAAACAGCAGCTTCTTTCGAAAACAATAATTTTCATTTTTTGTCACACCTCCTGAACTCCTTCCTTCCTCTTAAAAATAACAACCAACATAATGAGTTATTCAGAAGACTGAGAAGCCTCAGACATGAAATACCAAATAAATCACCAAAACAGGGCAACGTGATCAAGCGTGGTAAGCCACATACTCAAGAAACAGAAATAGATACAACTCTGCTGAAATCATAGAATAGAATCATAGAATCATTTAGGTTGGAAAAGACCTTTAAGATCATCTAGTCCAACCATTGACCCTACTCTACCAGGTCCACCACTAAATCATGTCTCTAAGCACCACATCTACATGACTTTTAAACACATCTAGGGATGGTGACTGATGGTGACTCAAGCACCTCCCTGGGCACCCTGTTCCAATGTTTGATAACTCTTTCCGTGAAAAAATTTTTTCTAATGTCTAGCCTAAACTTCCCCTGGCGCAACTGGAACCCATTTCCTCTCGTCCTATCACTAGTTACTTGGGAGAAGAGATCAGCTCCCATCTCACTACAACCTCCTTTCAGGTAGTTGCAGAGAGCAATAAGTTCTCCCCTCAGCCTTCTCTTCTCCAGACTAAACAATCCTAATTCCTTCAGCCGTTCCTCATAAGACATGTTCTCCAGACCCCTCACCAGCTTTGTTGCCCTTCTCTGGACACGCTCCAGCACCTCA